>CAUJRU010001764.1:0-116589 GCA_963277665.1 Viscum album
ATAATACCCATTCCTTGATATTAAATTGAAAATTTATTTAAGTGGGTTGGTTTGTATTTTAATTAGAATGGTTAAGTGAATTATATGAAATGAAAATTGTATGATCGTTCCACTTTCTCCTTTATCATTTATAAGTGATTTTATTATTGGATTATAATTAATTGAATGTAATTGTAATTGGAATAATAAATTGAATCATGATGATTATAAATTTCCACAAATATTTCTAATTGACTATGGTTAGTTATTAAAAGAAACATTCATACTTACTATATCAATCTGTGGGTGATAATCAGGTTCTGATATAGAATTCCTTGGATAAGATCATAGGCTGAATGAAATTTTGTTAAGAATTGGAAGATACTTGAGATACTTATATGGAATTCCTTGTATGGTCTCATAGGCTTAATTAAATAATGTTAAACATTGGGAGATACTTGGGTTCCTTATATGTAATGCCTCATATGGGATCAAATATTGAATGAATTACATTACACCTTGAGAGATACTTGGATTTTTTTGTATGGAATGCCTTAGATGGGATCATAGGTTAAATGAAATTATATTATGACTTGGGTAGAACTACAGATATGATTTAAAATTCATTGGATGAGATCATAGGTCAAATGATATTATAATATGATTGATTTCTATTTTTTTACCCTAAATTTATAAATCTTTAATATCATGAAACTTGTAGGACCTTATATGATCATAATTATATAAGGATACCTTAGTTTATCCTTGGGTCCCACATGACTATTTTTATACATGGATGCCTGGGATTATAGCCATGGGTCCTATTTATAGATATTTTTATGTTTAGAGACATCTAGATTAGGCCGAGAAAGGTAGATTCATCCAAGCATCCCATTAGAAACCTTATCCCAACATGGTTTATATTTACTTTATTGCATTACTTTTTCTATACTTTCACACTGACCATTTTATATTTATAGTCTATATTTCCATTATACACCATTGGTGGTGTATTATGAGTTTTAATCACACCCTTTTTGGGACTCCATTTGGTACCCAAGAAGATTACTTTTATGAAGGTACAGTCAAGGGCATGTGCCCATCTATGAATGATTGATTTATGTTAGGTTTGGAGCTTAGTATAAAATTATTGAGCCAGTGCTCTAGATGCCCATGGGATTTTTTAAGTATTTTATTATTCTATTATACCTTTATAACATGTCTACCTTATACCATGTGTGCCTATTATATTTTTTATTGACATTACATCATTTTTATATGATCCCACTTATGGATTTGGTTTTTTTATTATTATTTACATGTTTTATTCTACTATCCTACTTATATATTCTTCAATTGAGGAATTGTATGATTTGTAATGCTTTATTATTATTTTTATTTATCACTGTGATAATCTATGATAAATAGTAAATATTCTCCCCATTGTACCACCATTAGAACCTCACTAACAGTCGACCACCTCTATCTTATGGGGAGCTATGCATGAGGCCATGTGTCCCCTTAGGTCGGGTAACTTATGAGTGAATCAGGATCGAGACATCAAAAAGTGGTATTAGCAATTATTTTTCTATTATAATACTATTTGGGATATTAGAAAAGAGACTATAAATGTGTTGGAACTTGGTAAATAGCTAGTGTATGTGAATGGCCGACCCATGAATGGGGGAAAGATCAAGTTTCTATGGATGATACTATTGTTCATACTATTGTTATTATAATTTATTTTTAGTTTACCTTGAGTGATTTTTTTGTATTCTTACTGGTTATTGATTTATAGGATTCATCTCTTAGCTCAGTATGTCAAGAGAAGAGGTATGTTTATGTATCATTTAGGAACATTAGATTCACATATCATTAGCATGCTTATCTATATAACTTGCTTGGGTGACTATGTGCCTTGTTTATCAGTGAACCATGCTTGTATGATTATTTAGCATGATTATCTGTATACCATGATTATGTTATTATGTTCCATGTTTATCTGTACACCATTATTTTGTGATTTTTATCATTCATAATTGTATACCATGCTTTTTTGATTATGTGACATGTTTATCTGTACACCATGTTCGTGTGATTATTTATAATGGTTATATGTATACAATAATTATGTGATTATTTCTATATATAATTTTATGTCTTGATTACTTGATATCCTTACTTGTTATTTTTATGATATAAGAATGGTTAAATAAAGTTTCTATATCAATCTAAATAATGTTTTCTCATATAGCTTGATGATAAAATTCTATTTAACCAACTTGAGATTAATTAAAAAAATAAAACAGTTTTAACTTAGTAGATTAATTAACCATAGTATAATATTGAAAATGGAAAGGAATTTTTTGTTTTTAATAAATTCAAGTCATTTTTTATGGATTAAAGTTAAATGGTGTGTCAATTTTGACTTATAAAGGCTTGTACCTTCCAAAATGTGGAATAAAAACCAATATAACTGAATCCTATTACACTTGATTTGACCCTTGTAGGCTATTTTTAACATCATATGACTATTATATATACCCAATATTTTTTTAAATTATAATATTTTATTATGGATAATTTTCACTTAAATGAGATTCCGATCGTAATTTATAGAGTGTTTACTCCATAAATTGGGAATGGATACCCATATAAATGGACCTAGGCTAGCATGACTTGAACCTTATAGGTCAAATAATTCTTTATATTCCTTGGTACATAACCCCTTGAAAGTATGTTTATGATAAATAATGATAGTTATTTAAAGTGATAGTATCCATTTATATGGAATTTCATATATATTTATGGTGGAATCTTACTTAACCAATCCCCTTAATATACTAACTCTATGTAAAAGCAATTTTTTAACCTCACTAGTAGATTCCATGATAATTTGGATGTATCCCATAATATACTACCTCTAAAATATGGTTCTCTTACCAAATTGATCCAAGAATAACTATATTTTCCCTCGAGAAGAACATATTATCCTCTTTTGTGGCCTAAATTATCAAACATTCCTTTAAAAATGAATATTTAATGTAATTATCCTTAGGTGAATTGAATTATGAGTTACCATTTCAATTATATAAGAAGTCCATGTTAGCACCAATGACATCAACTAGTCCAGAACCAAGATCATCTATAAAATCAAGAGTCTTAAAAAATCTATGCCATAAATGATGCAAGGCTATGTGGAATTTAGAAAAAAATCAATGAATTATAGATACAAGAAAATTTCATCTATAAATCCCCATAATTGTTGAATACTATCAAATAATCTTAGATAATTTCCATCTGGAGGATAGATTTCATGGGTTCACACCATAGAAATGCAGTTCAACCTGATCCTTTTCAACACTGATTTCTTCTACAAGTGGGATAAAGTTGTACTCCTTAATGAATTCGGAACAAAATGTATTATCAATTTCAGGAAGTCCAATAATAATATTATAATTAGTGTCCCTCTCACAATATTGATTGAAAACAACACCAATTTATATGCTTCAAAATTTAAAATATTGTATCAAGAGTATAATACCATTCATCCCACTATCAGGAAATATTTAATGGATAAATATAGTCCTTCAAAAATATCAATCTAATATACTTCAAAAGATTTCAGATAAGGATGAGAATTATTTTCTAGATAAAATCTAGAATGTTTTTTGAATTATCACACCATAATGAACACTACCACATATATGACACCATATTCACTTCTGTATGGGGGAAAGGAATTCCTACCCATCAAGGTTCAATTTCCCTAACTTTAAATTACTATTTATGATTATGTATATAAAGATGAATAATCCTAGATTAAACTTTATGAATTACATTTAACTGATGAGAAAATGTTACTTATGTTATTCAACCATTATATCCAACAAAATTGAGTCACGTGAGCATTCAATAATAAATTACATCTCCACTCATTCATCCAAGGATAATTGGTATTGGATCTAAGAACCCCCACGATACTTGGGAAGAAGCCTAAAAAAATAAAGTTTCAATTTGAAATACCTTATACCATATATAAGATATACTCCAATAGAGATTACACATTGATTAATATGTATGGAGAGTGTGTCACAACTTTTATAAACGTAAGGTTTCTCAAGAAGGATTTTTTAAAATTTTACATTGGGATCTAAGTCCTATCCACATGAAATTAAAACATGTTGCATATAGTTTATTTTTAATGAATTTAGACTTATTAGAAACCATTATATACACATGACCTGAAACTACATGATATCTGAGTCATTTTCACATGTTATAAAACTACATGATATTTACTCCATCCCACATGACTTTAAAATGTTTGGGATGGCCTACCCCACATTAACTTAAACTAATTTGATAGTTCTATTCATTATGACCTCCAATCATAAATTCCCCCATGTAAGTACTCGATATATTTAAGATTTTTTATTTAATCATGGATTTGATAGTTATAAATACACATCCTTTCCTTAATTTCATGGTTCACATATCCTATGGAAAAAATTTCCCTTACCAAAACTTCATAAGGCTTGATTCCTATTATTATAGGATATATAGTGATTTCTAGATATTATATCCCAATCCTAGCCATATAATCAATCTTGATGTCTAAATTTTCTTAATAGATTTGGAGTATAATATATTGACTCATTTCTATCCATATAAATGCTTTAGGGTGGGATTATTTCATTTTATCATGACTTTGAGACTTAATTCACATCATGTTTCCTCTATTCCCACACTACCTATATATTTCATTTTAATAACCCAAAATACGATCTAGATAAGTATAGAGATATATTTTATAATAACTATATGTATCTTGATTCCTATTATTATAAGATTCCTAGTAATGGATATACATCCTATATTAGGACAACAAACAACACCTTATTTTAACCCCATCCCCAGTGTATGGTCTACTCATTCATGTTAGGTCTTTCTATATCAGGATCAATTTTGGGGAAATGTTTTTTTATAACTACGTGCGACTTGATTCAATTTATTAGAAGATATATAGTGATTCATGAATCTTCTATCCCGGGACTAGTTTCAAATTTCCATTAAATTCTTGGTCCAAGAATCATGACCTCAAATTTGTTATAATATTCCTTGAGGATGCCTATAATATAACCAGTCTCTTAATTCAAGTCAGGTTTTCTTAGACTTACTGTCTATATAGAAGACCTGAACAGTTGTTAAAATCTATACAAACTTAAACTTCAACTATTATTGGTCAAATATATATATGACCTTAAAATTCATCTCTAAATGTGATAAATTCCAAGAGATTAAACTATTTAATGAAAAATTTATTAATGTTTTTCAAGTTGAAAACCTATAAAGGGAAGCAAGATAAAAAGTGAAGTCTTCATTAGATAATCCATAAATTTCATGGATTAAAAAAATATAGGTAAAAAAATGATGAAAATTAAAATATTTTTGGGACCAAAAGTTGGTCATATAAAAAATAAAGTGATGTTCCCTAGACCCAACAGTCTAGAAAAAATTTAGCGAAAATCACCTTCACTATTTATAAGTGAGATCAAACTGTTCCATGGGAATATTTTCATTCAAAACAAGGCCCATTATTTATTTTTAGTAGTCCCTCATTTTTAGAAGATCATGTGCATAAGAAAATTCGTGTTACATCCCTTCACCCTGAGAATTCGTTCAATACATAGTGGTGTAACCTTTAGGGTGATAAAACCCTTCTAGAATACCATTTTCTTCATGAACTTACTCAATACCTTTTTTGTATGAATCATCACCAACCCAAAACATTGAGCTGAGGATCTACTCTTGGAATCCAAAAACCTAGATCATATCATCTTTATTTCCCATTTTATATAAATTGGTAATGATTATGCTCAACTCAAAAGAATAAATGTTCATAGTAATGATATATGGTCCACCAATATGGAATTTTAACCAAGAGGCATGTCTATATCCTGAGGGGAATATCATTTAATCCCGTGCATTGTGTTCTAATAGTGTGTTGGTAGTCTCTCCATTACCAATGGTTAACTTATTCTCAATTTCTCCATTTCCACTTAACTTTTACATTATCATGTTATGATTTACACATTCCAAAACCCAACTAATAATTTGGATTCAAATACCCTCAATGTTGCACATTGTTGCATCATACATGTTTCCAACGTGAGAATATGACACCTCATTTATTTTACCCTTTAATATCTTGATATAAATTTTTTTATAGAGAATAGGATTCCATGATTTGAGATTATCCTCTTGAAAAATTTTCATTGGACATTGGTTCATAGCAATATGACCTTAAAATGCTTAACATAGGGTACTAGTCACACGGTCTTAGAATACATGACATATGGTTCTAGTCATATGACCTTAAACTACAAGACCTAGGGTCCTAGTCACATGACCTTAAACTGTACAACATATAGTCCACATTGTACAGACTCAAACCACATGAAACCTAAGTACACTTTGAATGATTATAATTTTATTAGAATTAATCCCCATCAATTGAGCTTAAAATATAAGGAACAATAGTACTTGTTTCATGATATTAAAATACACAACATATGGTCTATGACATATGAACCTTAAACTAATTATAGTGGCAAGTTATGTATTTCAAAGTACCCTTACATGAGATCATGATCCATGTGAGGCTCCTATGTGTATGTTCCTATTTTTGTAAGCCTACTCCATGGTTAAAATTTCCTTATTACCAAGAATATAAGTTCTAATATTTAGTATTTCACAATTCACATTAGGGTTTCCTATCCAAGACTTGATATTGGGATGAGATTATTTTTTATTTATTTTACACTTGACCTAGACATGTGAAGGGATCTTTCAAGAAATATACATGGATTGATTCTTAGTATCTTGGGAAATGTAGTGATTTCTAGATCATTTATATCATACCCACACATGAATGTTACCATTGTTCAAACTCTCTTAGTGTGTGGTTATCCTATTTATGTTATATTTTCTACCCTAACTATACACTAGGACACTATGTGTATAAACCCAAATATCCTAGATCAGGTGTATCCATAAAACCTATTATAGTTATAAAACATCATTAGAATAGAATAATTCCTTATACAAGAACTATATGTAACTTAATTTCTATTATACCAGGATATATAGATAATTTCGAACCATCTATTTTAGACTCTTCCATAGGTCCCACAGACTCCAATTTACCTTTACATCCCAGTCTTAGGACCTCTCATGCTTGTCATGTTCTTTAAAAACCTTGTATTAGAATGAGATTATTTCATTTTATATGTACATGAGTCAGATATGTGCAAATACATTTTAAGAACTATGTTTCTATTGATTTCTATTGAATTAAAATGTAATACCCCAAGCTTCCACGATACGTTTCCCTTTGAATAAAGCAGTATCTTGCGTTGTACGCAACTTGGAGTTTTAACACACCACAACCAATCAAATTAGCTGTTATGAATAGTAATACCCACTTTTAAAAATATTATAAATTTTATTTTTCAAAATGGACAACATTTTTGAATTCAGAATATCGAAATTAGCTTAGGGTGAATTTTTAGTATTTTTCTGAAAACTTTTAATTTTTGATGAAAAGTGAAAAACATTGCGTTATTGTTTAAAACTGACAATTTATTTAAGTAATTAGTTGTTTTATTTTAATTTATTTTAGGTAAAAATAGATACATAATACCTATATATGTTCAATATAATTCATTAGAGTCATTTTATAATAAGTTTAGATATATAAAATTTTATTGAACTTTTTACAGTCTTTTACCCACCTTATAAGAGCATTGGTGAATTTGAATAAAACATAATATTACCGCTTCTGTGGATTGAATTTCAAAAATACAAGAGACTTAGTTGATATCAGTAATTAAAATGTGGTTCAATAAGATAAAAATAATTTTTGGTGAATTATAACTTTTTACTTTTATTTACCATTGTTAAAGGTAAATAGAGTAATTAAGGGTAAAAATGTTCTTATAATTACCCTAAAACATGTCTTAATTCTATTGGATAAGTGTAATTAGGCCAAAAACAATCATAGAAATAAAATTTGACCCTTTATGTCTACTTGGATTAGATTAGGACATTTATTATTATTTTATTTAAAGAAGAGTTAAAAGTGTTAAATTCAAAGTTTAATAACTAGAAATTTTTTAATATAGGGTTATACATAAGATAATTTCGACTATAAATATTAATTATAAAGATAAAAATATCTCCTACATAATATTAATTTATTTACAATTTTTAGAGATTAAATAATTAAATTTATTTATGACACAATGATTATGCAATAATTACCTTATTAATGAATGATTAAAATAATAGATATTATAAATATCAAAATAAATGTAATTTGAGACTTTTTTATGATATTAACTAATTTTATAGGTTAATATTACATGTTAGGGTTGATTAAATAATTTTTTTTGAAGTAATAATGCTGTTATGATTTTCACAAAAACCAAATACTAAATATTGTCAAAATTGACATAAATGTGCTTTTTTAAAATAATATATTATAGGATGATATAATATTCATAAAACTCTAAGGTTCATAAAAAAGGATTAAATAATATTATATATGTCATTAATGAACCAATTCAGGTTCTCTTTGAAGTTTAGAGTTTGTTTATTAACCATATAGTGTAAGAATACAAGAAGACACAATAACCGTTAAACTGTTTATCTAAGAGTAAAATCTAAAAGATAAGGTTAATATGGTGACCTAAACCGGTATAAAATATATTTTTTGAGATTTTTTTCGACCCATCCCCACCTTATCCTCTAAATAAATAATTTTTGTGCCATTATAAATAGAAAATGATTTTATTATAAAATAATATTTCAATATTTCCCAAAAGTGACCCTCACCTCTCTTATAAAAGGGCACTTCTCCTTCTCTTAATTTCACACCTCCAAAGCCATTTAGAATGGCCATAAACTACCCAAATACCTTCCAAAATTACCTAAATTCAACCAAGAGTCCTTAATTTTATCATAAATCCAGTCTAAGGAGCCCTTTTGATCAACTCAAAAGGAAATACCTGAAGAAGAGGTAATAATTCCCCCACCATCTTTCAAGTTATTTTCTTCTTTCACTTCATCTTTCTTTATTGTTTCCATACCAAAATAATAACTATAGTAACTTATACATATTGTGATGTTATTATAAATATGGTACAACCATATTCATTATTCTATCCATCCTATAAATAACAAAGTCACCATACATGTGTACATACAACTTACCATCTCCATGTCGTGGGGTAGTTTGTTATTCAAACACTTCTTTATTTGGAAGGGTATAATAATGAGTATAACTAATTTAAATAATAAATATAACATTTTAATGATTCTGTATATATGATATACAATTAAATTACATATGATTTCACCATCAATATAATGATATTGTCGCTCGTGCATACGTATGGATTACCGTCGTCACGAACACAATGAGATTCATTCCCCATCGTAATCATTCAAGAATAATTTTCATTTTATGATTAAAAATAATATTTATGAACATAATATAATTATGTATATGAATTAAATACATCATATCCATAACAAACATGTCTTACTTAACCAAGAATATAAAGGAAAATGAATCAGTTAACACCTGAAATGATGATAATACTGAAATATTATTAACAGAGAAATATTATAGGATCATATATGATATCATATTTATGTATATAGAACTTTTATAATTTAATAAAAATGTTTTAACAATTATACAGGAGGTTAAAATACCATAGAATAAGGAAAAATATAATGTAAGGTTTAATTGTATAATCTTTTTACTTATCCGAGGTTGTTAATACATAAGTATCTACTGGGACCTCTTTATCATCCACATATGCGTTTTCTTAAAAATATAATTCAAAACATTTTCATTATTTAATAGACTATGGGTTAAAGTAATTTATACCCTTTTTTTACCACATATGTTTTGAAAATAATCTTTCTGTCATTTTCCAGACAAGGTATTTTATGAACTTCTCGACAAAATTATGGTAAGAATTTCTTTTTTTTAACTTATACGGTGGGTGCAGATATTTTCCGCCCTTATAACATCGTTGAAGCTTCCCATACAATATTATAAGAATATTTTCAAAATAAATGTTTTCTTTTATAATTATATGAATTCTAAATGATTTCAAAATAGGAAGAGATATTTCTCTGCAAAAAGCTTTGATTTCATCTATGTCAACATCCTTTGATGAATTTTAAGCTTGTTTGAAGTTGATTATTATGATACAAATATTCCATATTGTATTGAAGGTTTTGGGATATGTATGAATGTGGATGTGTTATTTTTATATCATTCATTGTTTATGGATAAAGTATTGACATTTTGTATGCTAGTTTTCATACGAATGTTTATGTTATGTTTAAACCTTTTCATATGAGGAATGCATTGGACTTAGTAAGTGACGGGTGGAGCTTGCTATAGCTCTTAGAGGAATCGGTAGGTCACATGAGACAAACTAGTGTCTTGGAACAAGTCCTTGAAAAACTCTTATTTGTAGTCTTGGCATAAGGCCTTGACTATGTGGTTCTGAAGTCTGGCATTATGTATTCCAACATTATGAAATTGGCTATTGATATTACATGTGATTATTCGACTAGTAGAATATACATGTGAATAAGTAAAGGGAATTATTTGATTTATCTTTGCCATATTATGATGAATTTTATGTTTAAAAGGCTTGTGTTTTATTCTTATACATTTCCTTAAATATTTATGCTTATTCTTGAAAGTTTCCGCTATATTGTTATCCTTATTGAGCATCTGATCTCACCCCTTTCTAGGTTTTATTTTTCCCAGGACACGAAGAAGTAAATTATGACTAACCTACAGGGATAGTCTAAGGGATGAATGTGGTCAATAAAGATAATTTTGTTGTTGTTTTTCATTTTATAATTTAATGTAAAACTTATGAATGTATATAGTACTTCCAAGGCTACTAAACTGGTCAATCTTCTAGGACTTTGATCCCTTGTGATCATGATAATGTTATGTAATAATGCACCGACTCAAGGTAATTGGGGTTGGTGCTTTACATAGAATACATAGTGATGTATAGATTTCCTATCTGACATTCAACCAAATTTTTTATCCCAATTAAAACCTTGATTTTTCTTGGTATCTGAGGCCTCCCCAATTCACGCTGGGTTTTCTCTATGGGTTCAAAAATAAGATGATTTCATTTCTTTTTTTTTTCACATGATCCAAAGCTTTACAAAGCGCTAACATAAAGGCCCTAATTATATAAGATAAAACTACATAGAATTTTATTTCTTGTTACATGACATTAAAATGATTGGTATTTTAGTCCTTGTTGAATTCCATGAAACTCCATTACATATTTTACATCTTAAAATACCCTAAAATATTTAGAGTGGTCCATCAAATGTGAGATGGTTTCCCTAAATGTGAGTCAGATCTATGTAAGGGTAACAAACATATGGTTTCACTCCATAAAACTATGTAAGGGTAAAATTCATTCATTCCTAATAACATATATTAGTGTTTGGGATTTCTTAATAAATGTTAGGTTTTTTCATCTATAGTTCGATACTAGGATATGATTGTTATATCATTATCTTGTGCATGAGATAGATCTATGCATATAAAATATATAATAACTATGTGTGGCTTGATTTGTGTTATCACTAGAAACATAGTGATGATAAAATATCTTATCTTGAATCCAGCTAGAAGATAATATTCCCATAAAATTAAATGCTCGATCGTAGTGTACAATTTATCCTCATTCACTTTGGGTCTTCTCCAATGTCCCTACACTAGGATAGAAGAATTTTACTTTATCTTGTGCATGAGCTATATCTATAAAGATAAACTATATCATAATTATGTGTGACATGATTATTTTTTTAAAGGTTCGGGCAGAAGCCTCATTTTATTATTTAAAGCAAAGACCTCTATAGACTGGGTAGAGGGAGACCCATTACATAGCCTGAAGGCCCAAGGCTATGTGGCTTGAATACTGGGCCTGAAAGCCCATTTCTTTGGCCGAAAGGGCCCCTTGGTGAATAATACTACTACAGTACCTGAGCTGCTATAGTACCTGCTATAGTACCGCCGCCACTACAATTCTTGGTACAGGCCTCCGCAGTTATAGTGTTGCCACCGCTATAGTTACCACTGCCACCATATCTAGATTTCTATCATGAGGCATGTTTTTTCTAAGGATAAGTTCTTCTAACCCCATGGGAAATTAAAAATAATATAGTGTATCCCATTATTTGAATTTAGTTAGTGACCATCCTCATCATTCTTGTTCTATTTCATCACTTCCTGACTCAAACACAAGATGCTATTATTTACATCATTTTCATTTGTTTTTAAAAGGTGTTAGATCACTCCTATATGTTGGTACCCATTTGGGTTATCTTATCACAACCATAATTAATGGTGTTGACACCATTACATTAAATTGCATCAAATCTCTCTAAGAGGACCTATATTAGTATTGATTTCTTATTCACATTGGGTTATCACCTTTCCTCACTGTAAAGACTGCAATATTTTTTTCAAAGTTGTGCGACCATAAAACCCCAATAACCATTGGTCTATGAACTCTAACCATGATCTATTTGAATATATTTTGAGGATGTATATATTGATGGAGGCCCTCAATCATTCACATTGGGTCTACCTTGCCTATGTATCAGGGAAAAAATGTCACTCATTACAATTATTGAAATATGTGTGACCTTAAACCCCCAATTTTTTTTTCCAAGAACTAAATCCTTAAACTATCCAAGGAAAGATATGTAGTACTCACTAGGTTGAAAAAACATTAATTTATACTTGGTAAAAATTTGATTTCCCACTGGGTAGGAATTCCCCATTCAGATCCTAGGAAAAATTTGGAGTGTTTATAAAGTGAAAAGGCATAAAACTTATCAAGATCAAAACCTACAAAGGGAAGCTGGATAAAAAGTTAAGTTCTTTACCTTTAAGATTATCCCCATCGATGACATAATAAAATTTTAGGGAAAAAATAAAAATACGTAAATCTTGTAGAGAACACTATTTCACCCTAAAAAAAGTTAATCAATTCTCTCTAGGTACATCAACCAAAGAAAATTCAAGATTAACCTTCTAATACTTGAATATATTAGTTCAGATGATTTATGAAAAATTAAAAAGGTGTAATTTCTATGTACTTGAGCCCTTTTGAGCATTGAAATCCTATTTGAAAATCCCATTATATAATTTTCATTATGATAAGTCATTTAACACTCTCACATATCTGAAGGGGATAACCATGACTTACAATGATGGTATAGGTTCCCTGTACTTTTCTCACCTATATCCATGAAAGAGAATAAGTTTAAGTGAAAACCAAATCTCGTAGTCCTTTATCTCATGAAACTTCCTCGGATTATGGCGATATTGTATGTTATACAATATCGAGCCTGCCTTATCTATCTAATTATACATCTTTAAAATATGATAGATTTATACATGAATTTCACCATGGACTTAATTATTTAGAGGTTTTGATTTATCTAATACATTACCAGTTAATGTTCAAGTGGATTTAGATTCTATGATATTACACTTCATGAGTTTCATAGATTTCTATGGATTGATGGATGAGTTAATACAGATGTTTAACAAATTAAAATGGTACACAATAAGGAGAATATTTTCATTAATTAATCAAAAGAGATATGATCATCCACAATCTAGAGTCTATATTACTCTAACCATGTGAATGATTATGGAGAAAGTAATATTATATTAAAAGGTATGATCAGTGGAGTTATAAAGTTAGGCCATTTCTACTCTAGGTTATTAAGGTCTTGACATAACTTAGATAATGTTACAACTTCTTCTTTTTAATCAAGTCACAATACCTCTACCATAGAGATAATAACCATCCCTATTTTTTTAGCTTCTGTTATAAGATTTTTTTAATCTTATATCACCTTCTTAGTAGTGGATAACTTTCGATGGAGTTGAAATAAAAAGGTCATTCCTTGTATGACTTATTGTTACTAATTTACCACCACTTCCACATGTTGAGAAACTTCACGGAGCACTAAAACTACAAGATTCATATAATCCTCCACGAATTATACCATATAAAAAAATAATTATTATTTTTAGTACTCTCAATAAATAATAATTTCCCACGTGGTAGCATGAATGGTTCATTTTTCACCACTAATATATCCCAGAGTATTACAAATTTGTGGAAACCTATATAGATTCTTTCATAGACCCTCCATAGGAGTTTTTTGGGTCAAATTACAAATTTCATTCTATACATTCTTTTATTATGTTTATTAGAAATCTATAGACTTCCATTATATCTGAGAGTCACTCCCAAAGACTAAAATGAACTATGGGACTAGTTAACTTAAAGGCATATGACCATGTCTATCACTAAAGACACAAAAATTAAAAATTATAAACCCCTAATGTCAACTAGTAAATAGTATAATGGTGATAAGGGTGTCGATTCCACGGGGAAGGATTAATTTGTCTGTGTGTGTGGGACCAAAATAAGAAAAAACAAACAAATAGGAAATGATGAAGGTAGGGTGAAATGTAAGTGATGCTGGGGGAACAACATTAGAGCATGAGACAAAAAAATAGATGAATTTAGGTTCCTTAGGCTATTTTTAACTGCTGAAAATATATTCTCCTATTCTACTCTAATTAATTAAATTATTTAGTGCCTAAGAAAAGTTATATATTCACCAAGATTTCACATTAGTAAACTTCCATTGTTCAGTAAACCATATTTTTTTTTGATAATTTGATATTAACTTTGGAATTATTCCATTCATTATGGAGAAGATATGAATTTTAAATTTTCTAATTTTTGGTACTTTGGTCAATGATCCAATGTAAAATGAAATCACTACCCTCACCCATCTGTTCTTGAGTAGTGAAAAATTATGTTCAAAATAAAACCGAAAAGAAAAATGAATTTAAATATACATTAAACAAAAGTATCAATAAGAGTAAAATGGATACAAATATAATCAATACATCCCAACCCAATTCCCATAACCAAATTAGCTACTTAGGGGAAAATAGAATTGAAAATAATGATAATAAAGAGATAAATAATCATCTATGGTGAAATTTATCCTCCCTCCAGCTTTGGTTCTGATTCCCACTCCTAGCTAAATTGTATCCTCCCTATTCTCTATGCACTAGATGGTTAATAGTGGAATGGTTTTCGATCACTTGGTTCTGGAATGGATGGTTGGATGGATAATAACTCGGGATGAAGTATCCTCCTCTAAATAGAAGAACTCTACACACCTCCACTACGTGATCATATTCATCGCTAGGTCAAAGTTCTGCATCTTCCACTTGGCATGTCTATCATTGTACATCCAACTCATCCAGTAACAATAACCAAGTTTCCTCAAATAGAAGGAATTTCTACTAAAAGTTTCATGCCATACAATAACCATGATCCCAATCTTGGATGGTTTCCACATGCCATGACCGTGTGTTCCTCCCACATGGAGTGCTTTTACACACCCATCACTAGCTTTGAGTGGAACTCCATTCTTAAAGAAGTTTTGAACTCCTTGTAGAACTTATTTAATGTTTCCAATAGTTCCTACACACAAATCATTAAATAAATAAAATTTAAAGTATTAGTAATATAAATATCATATATATATATATATATTATTTAGTTATTATAATAATAATTATTAGTATAAATATATCAATATATATCAACATATATATAAATTATTATTATAATGATTATTATATATTTTATAAATTAATTTAATTATTATCAGAATTATATATATATATATATTAATATTATTTTTATATTTAGTATATTTATTAATATTTATTTTTATTATTTTTTATTATAATTATCAAATTTTTAGTGTTCTTTGTTAATTTTAATTATTATTATTTTTTTAAATTTTTTCTCTTAGTCATGGGATTCTTCTGTATGCCTAGGATTACTTCGATTGGATTCCTTTTCTGCAGTCGACCATATGACTGGGTTTCTAGTTGGCACTCATCTTCCTCACATGGAGCTCAATGGGTGCTCGATTCATTATAAATAACAACGTGTATCTCTATATACTCATCTTATTCTTCAACCATGGGAGGATTCAGCATTGAGGTGAGTCGATTCATGCTCTTATTCTATAACTAAATTTTTATAGTTCGGTTTCATTAGGCGTTGTTCATCCACAATGAGTTTTGGGATCTTCTCAAATCTATGTATTCCAATAGTGGAAACATTGGATTTAGGATATTTGGTGGTAAAAATGTGTTGTTTGGCCTTTGATTTGTCATTTTGAATCATCTCTTCCATTGATTTCATGGGGGATCGACTTGGTTTCTTCAAATTGGCCTAGGTTTCTTCTACAAGTGAAGACTGTTGAAGGGGGAGAATAATAGATCATCATATATAGGGGAAATGCTGTGATAGTGGATCTAGAAGTGTTACGAGTGATAGTGGATTTAGAGTAGAAGATGATACGATAAAAGTTGTGATTCTAATTTCATTTGTAAAGGTTCATATATTCATGGATGGTTCAGGATACATAAGTAGATCCGGATCTACCAGTGTTAGACGAAGAGAGATAAGTTTTGCCATTAGGTATCTAGAGTGGAAGTAGATGATGATCTACCACTAGCAGAGGATGTCTAGCGGTAGATGTTGAGTGGCCAATGGTATCATAAAGAATAGAGGTATTTTAGAAGAGGTAAATGAAAGATTTTGATCTACCAATGGTAGTGTATAAGTGGTAGATGGATGGTGACAGTGGATGTGAATTAGTTCAATGGTAAATGTACGATCTATCGGTGGAAGGGAGTGTTATAGATCTTTGTGCTACTGGTAGTCAAAGATATATCACTAGATGGAGTGGTGGAGCATGGGTGGATCGGTTGTAGAGGATGTTAGTGGAGGTAGAATTGCACTACTGGTGGATGCTGAGAAGTGGTAAAAAGAGGAGTGGTGGATCTGTAGTGGATCAATAGATTAATGTATTTGTGGCCATGGACATCTTCACGATGGTAGAAGGAGGGATGAAGGTAGATCTAGGCCAAGGGTAGCAGCATTATCCTGAAAAATAACCAGAATAAATAAAGTTTACAATTAAAAAATAAATGAAAAAAAACCAAATAAAAATTAAAAAAAGTGAAATTATTTATTTTCAAGTTAAAATGTTGAATTATATAAATTGATGAATTAATTAAAAATAATAAAAACAAAATAAAAATAATTTAATAATAAAAACATTGAAAATGAATAATTCTGTTAAATAAAATGTTTAATTAAAAAAATAAATATTTTATTAATTTAAAATACAGTTTAATAAATAAATCAATAAAATCAAGGAATGAACTTAAAAATGAACTATTATTATTTTGACATACACAAGTGAAATAAAACACATTAAATAATTGAATTAACTATTTATAATTAATTAAAATAATGTATGTACATAATTTATCCTAAATAATAGTAAAAAATTATTAGTCTGAATATAGTTACTTATTAAAATAAAATTATCCATGTGATCAAAATAAAAAATAAATTTCTTATTTAAACACAAAAATTAAGAGATATAATAATTTAGTTCAAAAATACAAATAATAGTACATTGATAAAGTAAAACCATAATTTGTTTTAAAAAATAAAATTGATTATTATAAAAGATATGAGAAAATGAAATGAAATAAGAGACACATCAAATTCTTGCACACTTAATCAATTACACTCTTAGAAAATTCAATGCATTTAATTTATTTAAAAATACATTTAGAAATAAAATGACTATTCAACTTTAGTTGTAAATCAATCAAAATTAATGAAAATAAAAAATACCTCCAATGCTTGAAAACATAATACCTCCTATGTTAATGTCACTCACTATATCATTTCCATTTAAACATGGGTTTTATTTCTAGGAGTGCAACATGTTAAATAAAATTAGAACTACAATTTTTACAAGAGACACTAAAATTAATCATTCTCCAGAAGGTTTCACAAATTGAAGATCCGTTGTTTTTTTCAATCACTTCATTGATTCAAATAAAATGATTATTATATAAGTAAATTGTTTCCTTCTTTATTTGTGTTAAAAATTCCCCACACCTAAATGAACTCATTTTTTACAAGGCCTTTTATTTTAATTTTCCCAACCATATTTATTGTGCATAGAACTATAAAAATCAGTTATCAAATTTGAAAATGGATTTTATTTAAATATAGAAAATCACCTAGTTTTCTTGTCTTGAAGACCCTCCATGTGATCTCATTTTCCTATTTTACTCCAGATTTAGAGGACTTATATGATTATAATTTGAGCTGGCTCCATAATGTGTTTGTTCAAAATGAGAGTGTAACCAAGGTTCAAGTTAAAATTTATTATTTTATTAAGTTATAATAAAAATTTTATAAAGATCTCTCCCATCAAACTCCCTTTCCTAGTTCCTAATGTAAACTTCCATAACAATAATAGGGAACAAACACTCAGTAATCATGAAATTATTTCAGTTTTAGACACTTTTAAAACCCTCAATCTAGAAAGTAATTATCTCATAATTAATATGAAGTGAAAATTTTTTATTGTTGTTTTTGTTATTATTTATTTTGATTCTATTTAAAAACACAAAATGTATTTATATATTAATAGGGTTGAAATTTAGAAATAAATTAAGGGTTTTTGATGTGTTATCAGTGAAACATAGATTATCTTAATTTAGACCCCTCCCCTACACTTTAAAAGAAACAATATTCCCATTTTTGAATCTTACAATGGGTGGAACATATAAAAAGTTTTGATTTTAAATGATTCAGAAATGCATCATAGATTATATTTTTTAAGGGAATATTGAAATGTTTAAACACATATTTTCACACAATACTAAAAAAATAACATTATACAATAAGGAACCCTACTTCCCACTACCAGAAAATTAAGAACAAAAAAATATTTTTAAGATATTTTCCTGAAATAGGTTTGATCTTAAATGTTTTTTAATGAAGTATAAAACAAAGAATGAAAGTGAAAAATATAATGTTCCGAATAGTAATTTGAAAATATAGAACTGAACAACAAGGATAATACAAAAATTCTAGAACATAAGTCATAATTTTATAAGAAACCAACATCATCACTACAAAAAGATAAAAAATAATTTAAAAAGTTACTCCCCAAATAAAAAATGCTATCCTCAATGTTGTATAGTAGAAGTGTAACCACCATCATAGAAATTGAAAATAGTCTTCTAGTAGAGAATATATAGCTCCAAAAATTGAAAATATTAACATGAGACATTTTAGAATTTAAAATATAATTTTAAATTGACTATATTTTTAGTTGATGGATGTTTAATATAGTTTTATCTTCATGTATCTCTTTCTTGAATTGAATTTCAAACAAACCCTTCCACTAGTAAGAAATTCTAACAGAAAACCATGATTACTTCACATGGTTACTTCAAAAACCACACACTATCTGTACCATATGGTAACTTAACCGGTCCACTTTCAAATAGAAATAAATCAGAAAAGAGAATAAAATTTCAATGTATATTTCAGTAAAAAAGGGTTCACCAATCCAGGGAGACACACAACCAAAAAAGGATAATTTGAAAAAAAATAAAATATTAAAATAAGAAGATCATGGGTTTCATCCCATGGAGTGATAGTTTTATAGTCCCTAATCAAAATAAACCCCCTTAAGAATTATCCATGGTCATTCAATGGGTAAGATTCCTCAATACTTGATCCCACAATATTTCCTTTTGAATTTTCAATAAGTTCACACAAAATATCATATAAATCAATAGTTTAAAGAAATCTCGTAAAATATTTAATCAATATATAACTAAGAATCATTGCATCAATAGCTTAAAAATCTATAAAATTACTCAATGAATTAGTTAATGAAGGAAAAAATCAACATGATATCTAAGATGACCAAAGTAACTCTAAAAGGGATCCCTAACATTTTCCCTCACACATGAGAGTTTATAAAGTTTTAAAAAAAGAAATATCAGTTGCTGTATTTGGCTCACTATTAAGTTTAGAGTCACTTTTAAATGTAACTTCCTTATGTGAGGTTGTGGGAGAATTATAAATATTTTTTAAGAATCTCTCAAACTTATGATTTTTTTTCAATATTCATGTTATGAGAATAAATAGGTACAGATCTATTGTCCATATTTTTTGAAATGGAAAGAAACTCCTCTTTATCACTCTAAACATATTTTGAAAATTAAGCTCTAACTCAAAGTGGAACAGATTGTATTTTAGACTTATATACAACCAAAGAACATACATTTTCAGTAGAAAAATCATGAGCAATAAAATATCTCTCCTTATGTTTTTAAGAACATGAAACATTTTTAGGGAGGGGATCTTGGGAGGGTTGTGAACTCTGAACAATTTGAATAAACTATTTGCAAGATAGCTTGGTCTAGGATAAATCACTTTATGGTTTTGAGGACTGTATTTTCTAGTTTGGTTCTCAGTTCTCCCCATACATTCGAGCTCAAGTGTAGACTCATATTGAACCAAATTAGCTTCAAAATTTTTATTGATAGACTCGGTGATAAAATCATAAAATGGATGATGATTTTCTTTTCTAAACTTAGATTTAAAAACCTCTTCTACAAAATTAATCATCTTGTAGATCACATCTAGTGGAGATTTATTATAAACTTGAAATTCCTCTAGGTCTTCACCATCACAGAGGGTAAAATTTCAATTTGATACATCAATGATAACCCCGAAAATAGTTAATGATGACCTACCTAAAATTATTGGAACCATGTTTTAGAACTCCATGTGTATAATAAGGAATTATGCAGGAAAATATAGTTCCCCTACATCAACTAAGAAATCATCCTCCCTCCCATAAGGGTAGGAATGTGTCCTATCAGCTAGTTATAGTGTCAATCAAGTTGGTTTCATCTCTTTAAGGCCCAAACATGTGCACATGGAATAGGGAATAAGGTTTATTCTATCCCCTAAATCACACAAGAACCTAATCTCCTCAATTTGACATATTTTTCAAGATATGACAAAACTGCTAGGGTCTTTCGGTTCTGGGGGGATATTCTTTTGGACTATGAAAATAGATTCCTAATTCAAATTAACTATTGATATCTCAAACCAATACCACTTTTTAGATAAGAACCTCTTTATAAATTTCAAGTATGAAGGGATTTTGTTCAAAGCTTCCAAAAATGGAATGTTGAAATCAAAGCTCAAGAACATTTTAAGAAACTTGAGGCAATTAGGTTCATTGTTCTTTTTCAACCTTTGTAAAAAATGTATGGTAGTGGGAAATTCCTCAAAAAAGCTGGGTTATTATCCTCATACTCAAACCTTGCATTATTATTTCCATCTTTAATCAATTTCAAATTCATTTTCCTTTGTTCATGGTATTTTTATGTGAATTTTAGACATTTCACAGTTTCTCAAAACCTGCCCAAATTTCTAAATTTTGAATTTTACATATTTTTAATTCTATTTTTAGTTTGAAAATAAATTTATTCATCCCTATACTATTACCTAACTGGTTATTGAATATTAAGGCAAGTCCTGATTATTACATCTATCACATCCTCTCTTGGGTTTGAATCAATTGTGCTAGGCAGTTTCTCTTTTTCTCTTCCTCCTAGATCTCTATCCATTTGGCCAATTTGACGTTATAAACGTTGAATCCTATTGTCTATATCTTTCCTTAGTAAATTGATATCACCCAAAACCTACTACAACATCCATTTTAATCCCACTTGAGAATTAGATGACTCATCCCCATATTGATTTTGGACAAATTTTTGTTGTTGTGGTACATTCATATTTTTATTTTCAGCTATATTTTTCATCTTTTAAATTTATAACCTCATTTTTTCCTTAAGTGAAGAACATTTTTTAGTTATTTTAGATATTGGTGTTTCAATTGATGACTTATAAGTTTGTGTGGTCATATAGTCAATGACAGTTTTCAAAATATATTTTGTACAATTTTTATGTTTTGTATTTTTTTTAGATTTCTATAATTTTCTATTTTCTTAGTTTTTCTTATAATTTTTTTAACCTAGTTGCACATTATTTTCTTGGAAACGACACAAAAAATTGACTATGTATATAATTTAATAAGTTCAAATTAGAATTTATAAAACCCTACTTATTACTAGTAACTAATATAATGGTGAGAATGGTGTCGATTTTATAGGGAATGCTTAATTTATGTGTGTGTGACCAAAATAAGAAAAAAAAACAAAATAAAAAAAAGAAGGAAATGATGAAGGAATGGTTAAATAGATGTTATAAAGGGGGAAAATCTTAGATAAAGAGGGAAATAATTGATATTGTCTCTTAGAACACCCATGAAGCTTGGGAAGAATCCTAAAAAAGTAGATCTAAAATTAGAAATACCATATACCATATATAAGGTATACTCTAATAGATCTTACTCCTTGATTACCATGGATGGAGAGTGTGTCACACCTTATACTAATGTAAGGTTTCTCAAAAAGTATTTTCTAAAATTTTACATTGGGATCTAATTTCTCTCTACATGAAAATAAAATTTATTTCATATAGTTTATTTTTAATGAATTTAATGTTATTAGAAACTATTATAGACACATAACCTGAAACTACATGATATCTTAGTCATTGTCACGTGTTATCAAACCAGATGATATTTAGTCTATCCACATGACTTTAAAATTTTTGGGATGACCTACCCAACATGAACTTAAAATTCATTGATAGTTCTAGTCATTATAAACTCCAATCATAAATGCTCCCATGTAAGTACTCGATCTATATATGAGTTTTTATTTAATCATGTATTTGATGGTTATGGATACACACTATTTATCTCCTCTAATGGCCTTAAGGACTTCATTTTTTATTAATTTTTATAATCCACCATTCAAGGGGTGAGGTGGAACCCTTACAAGGCCCGTAGGCTTAAGTATTACATGGCCCATAGGCCTTAGAGGAATTCATTTCATGTAGGCTTAAAACATACATACAATCCAGACTAACTAAATGGAACTACTCCTCCCCAACATCTTAATCATGAAATAAACTCTCCACTTTCGCATAGATGTTTGGATAGGCTTTCCCATGCATTAATAGGCTTGTATAGATGGCATGTTCCATACCCTCTCATTCTTACAATCCATTTAGCTTCTGCTATGGTGAAAGATCCTTGCTTATACTTCTTCTTGAGCTTGTTCCTTGTAGGTTGCCTGGTTTTCATATGCACTTAAAGTGGCCTAAAAGCATTGAGGTGGCCTGAGGGCCTTGCTGACCCGAAGGCCTTAAAGGAATCAGGGACCAAATCGGTAGCCTGAGGGCCAAACGGGGGAATATTCCCCGTTGCAACAGTTCCAAACAGTTCCTGCTATAGTCCTTCTACAATTCCCACTATAGTACCTGCTACATTACCTACTACAGTACTACTACAGTACCTAGAAATATGCCTCTACCTGGATTTGATGTTTCACCTAGCCTATGAAAAAAATGTCCCTTACTAGAACTTCAAATGTCTTGATCCCAATTATTATAGGATATATAGTGATTTCTCGATCTCGTATCCCAATCACAGCCATGAAATCAATTTTGATGTCTAAATTTTCTCAATAGATTAGGACTACAACATATTGATTCTTTTATATCCATCTATATTCATTAGGATGAGACTATTTAAGTTTATCATGGTTTTGAGACTTCATTCACATCATGTTTCCTCTATTCCCACACTACCCATATATTTCAATCTAATATCCCCAAAATATGAGCTAGATAAGTATAGAGATATATTTTATAATAACTATGTGTAGCCTAACTCCTATTATTTTAGGATGTATAGTGATGAATATACATCCTATCTTAGGACCAACAATAACACCATATTTTCACCCCATCCATAGTGTATGTTCTACTCATTCATGTTAGGTTTTTCTATATTATGATCAATGCTGGGGAAATGCCTTTTTATAACTATGTGCAACTTGATTCATATTATTGTAAGATATTTAGTGATGCTTAAATCTTATATCCTAGGAATATTTTCAATTTTTCATTCCATTATTTGTCCAAGAATCATGACCTTTAATTTGTTTTAATAGTCCTTGAGGATTCCTATAATAGAATCCTGATCTTAATTCATGTTAGGGTTTCTCAAACTTTTTGGCTATATAGGAAGGCTCTACTTTTCCTCAAATCTATACATCCTTAAACTTCAACCATTATTGGTCAAAGATATATGACCTTAAAATTCATCTCTACATGGACTAAATTTCAATAAATTAAACTATTGAATGAAAAATGTATTGATTTTTTTTTCAAGTTGAAAACACATAAAGGGAAGAAAAAGAAAAAGTGAAGTCCTAATTGGATAATCCCTATACTTATTGGGATAAGAAAATTTAGGTAAAAAATGAATAACATGAAAATATTTTGGGGACCAATAGTTGGTCATATAAAAACTCAAGTGATGCTCTATAGACCCTACAATCTAGGAAAAACTTAGATAAAATCACCTTCACTCTCTAGGAGTGAGATCAATCTGTTCCTTGGGTATATTTTCATCCAAAAAAAGGAAACTTATTTATTTTTAGTAGTCCAGAATTTTTAGACGATCATGTGCCCATGAAAATTCATGTTGCATCCCTTCAATGAGAGAATTTGTTCAATATATAGTGGTGTAACCTTTAGGGTGATCAAAACCATCTTGAATACCCTTTTTTATGAACTTAATCAATACCTTTGATGTATGAATCATCACCAACCCAAAGATTTGAGCTGTGTATCTCTTCTTAGCATCCTAAAACATGGATCATATCATCTTTGTTTCCCATTTTATAGAAATTGGTAATGATTTTTCTTAAATATAAAAATAAATTTTCTTGGTAATGATATATGTTCCACCAATATGGAATTTTAACCAAGAGGTAAGTTTATATCCTGAGGAGAATAACCTTTAACCCCATGTATTATGTCCTAATAGTTCGGTGGTAGTCTCTCTATTACCAATGGATTACTTATTGTCACTTTTCTCTAATTTTTATTTACTTAGAAATTATCATGTTATGATTTACACATTCCAAAACCCAACTAATCAATTGGATTCAAATACCCTTGATGTTTCACATTTTTGCATCATAAATGTTTCCATTGTGTGAATATAACACCCTATTTCTTTCACCCGTTAATATATTGATATAAATTTTATATAGAGAATTGGATTCCATGATTTGATATTCTCATCTTGAAAAAGTTTCATTGGACATTGGGTCATAGCCATATGACATTAAACTGCATGACGTAGGGTCCAAGTCACACAGTCTTAAAATACATGGCATATGGTTCTAGTCATATGACCTTAAACTACAAGACATAGGGTCCTAGTCACACTACCTTAAACTGTATGACATATGGTAAAAATTGTACATACTCAAACCACATGAAACTTAACTCCACTCTAAATGATTCTAATTTAATTAGAACTAATCCTCATCATTTGAACTTAATCTATAAGGAAAAATATTACTTATTGCCTGATATTAAACTATGCAACATATGGTCCGTTCCATATGAACCTTAAAATAATTAGAGTGGCATGTTATGTATGTCATAGTGTAACATCCCAGGTAAATAAATAATATTACATTCTAAGGTTTATCAATATTTGTGAATAAAATTTTAATATTACTTTAATGGGAATTCTATGCTCGATGGCGTACCCAATATACAACAACGAGTTTCTTTGAAATCTTACGTTGCACACTAATAATATAATAATATAATAATAGTTAACGCCTAGCCATCGTAATGGAGGGAATTAACAGAAATAACTAAAAAACTATTACATATGTTTATTAAATATTTTTACATTTATCCAATAAATGTTAGAGGCTTAAAATCCAAATGAATCCAATTTTAAGAATAAATACTCTAATATTTTTAAAAAGATTGTTTTACCACCTTTTGATGGAGAACCTTTTTTAAATGTAACTTTTGACAATTTTATAAGATCTATTTGTCAAAAATGACTTATTATTTATGATTGGTACATTGAAATTTACTTTGTATAAATTTTTGGTATGTTTCTGACAATGTTCATTTTTTTAAATGAATAGGGAAAAATATTGCATTTTACATCAAAACTGCTTTTTCATATAATTTAAATATATGGTTAGATTATCTTTTTAATTGGTTTTAAAGTTTAATTATAATGTATTTTTACAATTTAACTCAATGGTGGTCATTAGAATTAATTTCACTTTGAAAATGGACATAAACAAATGCCAAACTTTTCATAGATATTGCTTCCAAAAAACCCGCTATTTGTTTTGACAGCGGGAATTAACCATATGATTTATTAATGAAACTTCTATGTTTTGAATTTGGTAAAATGGACATAATTTCTTAATTTGAAATATAAAATATAGCTTAGGGTTAATTTTTGGGATTTTTCTGATAATGCTTTTTTTAATGAATAGTGAAAAATACAGTTTTTAATTCAAAATTGCCTTTTCATCCAATTTATTTATATATTTAGATTTAGATTTTAATTGTTTTTAAAGTATAATTGAATTATTTTTTTATCACTTAATACAATTTTGTTCATTGGAAGTAATTTCACTTTTCAATTGGATGTAAAAACAAGTCATTCTTTTGATAAATTTTATTTCTTAAAAACCCGTCTTTTGTTTTGACAACGGGATTTACTATTAAATTAATTTCTAAAATTTATGTGTTTTGAATTTGATAAAATTGATTCCATATTTTGAATCATAAGGTACAAATTATGTAATTAATACTCTTTTGTTTTTGGACATTATGAATAGTAACGACGATAATTATCTTAATTATCCTGATTAATGAGTAATCGTGTAGTTAAGGATAATAAAATAATATCATAATAATAAAAAATGACCACAACATGTATTATAATGATACTGGTTGACTCATGGACGACCATGGGATGCCTTGTGCCAAACTTGGGGACCCCATGGTATAAGGCCCCAGCCTTAAACCTTACTTAATATTGAGTTATTACAAGATTACACATTGAGGATATTTTTGGGTATAGAGTTTTAGAGAATTAGATCATAAAAGTTGCATTACATTCCACATTTAAACAAATTGGTTACATAAATATAGCATTCATTTTTCCCATCAATGGAACATATTTAAAATAAAACATGGATTCTTTCTTGACACTTCCTTGACACTATCATCATATCATTTACCATTCCCTTGACCTGTGAAAAACATTTCAAAAAAACATGGGATGAGCATAAAAAGCTCAGTATGGGTTATAAAAATATGCAAAGAAAACATAAGTTCATTTATATATAATAATGAAATCATACTTTACCCATAAAACATAAGCATTTTAACATACCTCATCAAATCATGAATAAATCATAGAAATCATAATACATAAAGGTAACTTGAGGCATTCATAACATTTTTACGTAGGGAGTAACCCTCTTGGTTACGTTTGGAATACCCATCAAAGTATATTCCCTAAATCTCTTCGAGAAAACCTTAACGTTTCACTCCTTCGCGTTACCCAATGCATTGGAGAGCTATATCGGGCTCACCTGCAATTAGTTTACCACAAAACCACCTGTCTTCATAATAATGTCCAAGAACCTCAACATAATCGTATCACATAAAACATGCATAAAGGAAACATAACATTTCTACCTTTCAATCACAAGATATCAATATAACACATTGATATAAAAACATTATGAAAACAATTTTCAATACCAAAACAAAAGAAAAGTAAAACATGATATTTCTTTTTCTTTTAAATAAAAGGTATGGCTTGTAGAGGAATCCTAAACTCAAATAATGGTCACGGCGGCGGAGAAGTCGTTGTCGCCGCATACGTACGACAAAAACATTCCATTTTGTCGTTTTGTAAAATGCTTCATATAAAAAAATATTCCTTTTGGATAAATTTAAAAGTCAAAGGGGTTTATACACCGTATAAAAGAAGGTTGTGTATAAAATAAAATATGCCTCAATGAAAGGAGATTGAGACGAAGTCCCATACCTCGGGTCCGACTTGACTCGATCATTCATTAATGTCCTAAATAATAAACTTGAGTTAATTTCTACTTTCTTAAGAAACTTTTTCAAGTTCATTATTCCTTTTATATCACTTATTACCATGTTATGAACATTATGTAATTATTTAAGTTAATAACGGTCGTTTTAACGATAATTGGTACTTGAGTCAAGAATAAACCCTTTATAATCACAAGTTGTTCATGTATCCATTAGATCCAAAATGGTATTCATGAGGTAGATATCATATATGTCATATATATCCAGTACATGCATGCATTTATAATATTACATAATCATTTAGAGGTAAGAAATGAAATGCACCGTTCATGGAGACGGTAAGCCGTACGTACGCATGAACGCTACTTTCATTTATATTTCATATTTTATAGAATGGAATCATAATGATATAAAGATATATTATAATTCCAGTGTAATATCATATATAATATCATAACTCCATCCTTTATACGTCCCACATATGGTATTAACGAATCAAATCACTTTGAGGGGGCGGTAGTCTGCACTTCCTTAAATGAAGATATCGCGTTTACCCATAATGGAAACCATAAAGGTATACCCAAAATGAGAAATACAGAAGATTAAGGAAAAAATAAACATATTATATATCATATATAAATATAGTGTCATCTTAATGGCCACCTTTGAATGTGTTAAAAGAATGTTGAACAATCATCGTTTCGGGAGGCAGAAATTCGCCATCCATGGAAACAATATGTTCTTTAACCATTAGATGTAGGTGTGTGTAAGTGTAGCTCGAATAATTCTTATAACAACATCCTAGTATATTTAAGATACTGGATTTGTTACAAAATAAATGAATAAAAAGAGTTTATGGGGTTGGAGAATTAAAATAAAACAAAAGGACTCAAGTGAGGACATTACCTTAAAATCGGGTAACTCCCTTTGGTTTGAGCTCAAAGGCTTCCTTGGAAAGACTTCTGCCCAAAGTGAGGCTTAAAGGAGTAATAGAGGGATGTGGAGAGACAAAATGGGCAGGGTTTGGCCGAGCCAAAGGCTTTGGAAGTGTGGGTATGGAGGTAGAGGTGGGGGCCTTTTATAAGAGGAGAGGAGGGGCACTCTTGGAAAGTAAAGAAATGTTACTTTATTTTAAAATGAGTTTCGGATTTAAAAGGTCCCACATTGATATAATTCTAGGATATGGTGATAAGGATTCGAAATATACCCATCCAATACGTTTTGAACTTTTTTTGGTCATAGATTTTATATTATCTTTTCATTTTATTTAAATCCTTTATTAATGAGGTAATCGTTGCATCATCATGATGTCATAAATAATTTAATATATTTAATGTCTAAAAATTATAAAAAAATATCATGATGTAGGAAATATTTTTATATTTCTAATTAATATTTATAGTAAAAAATCTGACTTGTATAACCCCATGTAAAAATTGTTTTAGTAAAACATCTCATGTTTGTGTCATTTTTACTTTTACATTAAATAAAAAGTTATTTATGTCATTTCCCAACCAAAGTGGCTCTATGGGGTCCCCATGTTGACCCGTGGATTTTCTTGGTCGGACATGACACTTACAATGAGGGTAGGACATGTGTCAAGCTCATCTAATATTATTAAACCATTATTTTTACCTTAAACTACACTAATTACCTCTAATCGCGATTAAAAACATAAATGTTACTATTCACCAAAAAATTATTTTAATCTCATTGAACCACATTTTACTTTTTAATGACAACCATGTATGTCGGATTTTTGAAAATCAAATCACAGAAGTGGAAAAGTTTCATTTAAACGAAAAATCATTTTCTTTAACTACCACTTAGTGGTTTCACTATTCATCAAAAATTGAAGTTTTTCAAAAAAATACCAAAACTTTACCCTAATATATATTTGATATTCTGAATTCAAAAATTATGTCTATTTTACAAAATTAAAATCATATAAGTTACATTAATTAATTTAATAATTAATTCCCGCTGTCATGACAAATAGCGTGTTTTTATGAAACAATAAGTATCAAAAGATTGACACCACTTTAAGTCCAATTTCAAAGTGAAATTGATTCCAATGACCACCATTGGATTAAATGGTAAAAATATATTCTAATTCCACTTCAAAACCAATTAAAAAGATATTCTAATCATATGAATAAATTATATTACAAATAGGTTTTGAATTAAAATACATCATTTTCACTATTCATTAAAAAATGAACTTTATCGGAAAAATACCAAAAATTCACACAAAGTAAATTTTGATGTCCCAATCATAAATAGTGAGTGTATTTTGACAAACATAGTTTATAAAATTGTCAAAATATAGATTTAAAAATGTTTTTCCATCAAAAGGCAGTAAAACAATCTTTTAAAAATATTAGTGTATTCCATGCTTAAGATTGGATTTATTTTCATTTTAAACCTCTAAATCACTATCTAATTCATTAATAGACATAGATAAAAATATATATTATTTATTACTTACATGGGATGTTACATCCTTCCCCCATTTAGAAAATTGTGTCCCCGCAATTTATTTACTTATCAAATAAATGGGGGAACTTATCCCTCATTGCATTTTCAGATTCCCATTTTGCCTCTTCCATCATGTGGTTTTGCCACAAACCTTTACCTGATTAATCACCTTATTTCGTAACACTTTCTCCCTGTGGTCAAGAATCTGGATCGTTTGTTCCTCATAAGATAGGTTCTCTTCCAGATGAACTACTTCTGGACTCAAAACATGAGATGGATCTGGCATATACTTTCTAAACATCGAAACATGAAAAACATTGTGTACTTGAGATAAACTCGGAGGTAAAGCCACTCGGTAAGCAACTGATCCAACTCTCTCCAGAATTTCATATGGTCCAATGAACCTTGGACCCAGCTTTCCTTTCTTACCAAATCACATCACACTTTTCCACGGTGATACTTTGAGAAAAACATGATCACCTACCTCAAAAGAGAGATCCTTCCTCCTATTGTCTGCATAACTCTTATGCCTGCTCTGAGCTGTTCTCATGTGTTTCTATATCAGCTGAACTTTTTCTGCCATCTCTTCTACCAATTCTAGTCCCATCAGCTTCCTTTCACCCACTTCATCCCAAAATGATGGAGTTTGACACCGCTTCCCATTTAACGCCTCAAATGGTGCCATCTGTATACTGGAATGAAAACTGTTATTATATGAAAATTCAACCAAAGAAATATGTTGGTCCCAACTTCCCTGATAATCCATAGATCAAGAACGTAGCATATCCTCCAATGTATGAATTGTTCGTTCTGACTGCCAATCTGATTGAGGATGAAATGCTGTACTAAAATTTAATTCGGTACCCAACGACTTCTGAAGGACCTTCCAAAAGTTAGAAGTAAACATGGGATCATAATCGGATACAATGGAGAGAGGAACTCCATGTAACCTGACTATCTCTTTAATATACAAATGGGAAAGTTGATAAAGAGAAAGTATCTCGTATAGCAAGAAAATGAATAGATTTAGTCAAGCGATCAACAATAACCCAGATTTCATTATTACCTCAAGATGTCTTCGGTAATCCCACAACAAAGTCTATGGATATATTCTACCATTTCCACTCTAGCACTGGTAAAGGATGAAGCATCCCTTTCTGTAACTGCCGCTCTGCTTTAACCTGTTGACAAGTCAAACACTTCACAGTAAAATCAGCAATATCTCTTTTCATTCCATCCCACCAGTAATACTCTCGCAGATCTCCATACATCTTAGTACTGCCAGGATGAACTGAAAACGGAGAACTATGAGCTTCACATAACAACTCTCTCTTCAACTGTTTATCACAAGGCACACACAATCTCCTCCCAAATATAAAAACACAATCATTATCAATGTTGAATTCAGGCAGCTTACCCTTTTGAACCAGCTCTACCTTTTTCTGCAACTCACTGTCTTGCTTCTATTCTTTTGTGATTTTGTCTGATAGAGATGATCTCACTAATACCTAAAACAAAACATAAGAACATCCTGTACCAAAAACTTCTATGCCAAATTTCATCAAATACTTAACCAAAGGATCAAATTCCAAACACAACATTGCTAATGAAGCATTACTTTTTCGACTCAATGCATCAGCCACTTTATTTTCTTTTCCTGGATGGTAATGAATTGTACAATCATAATCCTTGATCAATTCTATCCATATCCTCTGTCTCATGTTTAACTCTTTCTGAGTGAATATATACTTTAAACTTTTGTGATCAGTATATATTTCACACTTTACTCCATACAAATGATGCCTCCAAATTTTTAAAGCGAAAACAACAGCAGCTAATTCCAAATCATGTGTAGGGTAATTTACCTCATGAGTTTTCAACTGTCGTGAAGCATAAGCAATTACCTGATCATTCTGTATTAGGATGCAACCAAGTCCTTTCAATGGAGCATCACTATAGATAACAAACTCACCATTCCTAGAAGGTAGTGCCAAAACTGGAGCATTCGCCAATCTTCTTTTCAATTCCTGAAAACAATCATCACATTGTTTTGTCCAGATAAACTTAACACCCTTCTGAGTTAGCTTAGTCATTGGACTAGATAACCGTGAAAAATTTCTAACAAACCTTCGGTAATAGCCTACCAAACCAAGGAAACTACGAATATCTGTTACATTTTTGGGTGTTGGACATTCTTCAACAACCTTTGTTTTTGAAGGATCAACGGTTATCCCATCTTTAGAAACAATGTAACCATGGAAAGAAATTTGTTGCAACCAAAAATCACACTTTCTGAATTTCCCATACAATTTCTTTTCTTTTAAGGTTTGAAAAATAACCCTTAAATATCTTTCATGCTCCTATTTACTTTTAGAAAACACCAAAATATCATCAATGAAAACAACCACAAACTTATCCAAGAACTCAGGGAAAATTCTATTCATTAAGTCCATGAATACAACAGGTGCATTGGTTAGCCCAAAAGGCATTACTACAAATTCATAATGGCCATATCTTGTATGAAATACAGTCTTCGGAACATCTGCTTCCTTTACCTTCAACAGATGGTACCCCGATCTCAGGTCAATCTTTGAAAAATACTGAGCTCCCTAGAGCTGATCAAACAAATCATCGATATGAGGCAAAGGATATTTATTCTTAACAGTGATGTTATTCAAGGCTCTATAATCAATGCTAAGTCTCATCAAACCATATTTCTTTTTAACAAATAAAATAAGAGCACCCCAGGGTGATGTGCGAGGTCGAATGAAACCTTTCTCTAATAAATCTTGTAATTTCTCCTTCAACTCTAAAAGTTCAATTTGAGCCATTCGATAAGGGAGTTTTGAAATTTGCTTAGCATCACGAATTAAGTCAACATTAAACTCAACTTCCCAATCTGGTATTATTCCAGGAAACTCATCAGGAAAAACATTAGGATACTCATTTACCACTGGTACATCATTAATATGAACAGTTCCCTTATTTTCAACGATGTGTGCAAGGTAACATTCATTTCCATCTTTTACAAGTTTCTCGGCCTCTTGATATGTTATCAACAGTAAGGGTTCATTCTTGTACACAAACTGAAAGTCTTCTGAAAAGAAACTTCTTTAACTCTATAGTCAGTCTTAGCATGGTAAATAGAGAGCCAATCCATACCCAGGATAACATCAAACTCTACTAGAGGTAAAACAATAAGGTTTGCAAGTAGGTTCTTTCCACAAATAAGGATAGGAATATTCTTATAATTTTTTTTTGCCTCAACATTTCCCCCATGTGTTTTTACCACAAGTTCAGGAGTCATTTCTTGAGATGGTATTCCCATTTTACTAGAAAAGGTTTCAGAGATGAAAGAATGTGTAGACCCCGAATCAAACAACACACTGGAATAATCTGAAAAAACAAACAAAGTACCTGATACAACTTCATTTGATGGCTCGACATCTGCTGAAGTAGTTGCAAAGGATTTCAACACCCCTTTCTGATTGTAGTCTAACTACTTCCCATCACTCGAGCTCTTTGTCGGACACTCGTTTGCATAGTGACCCATCTCATTGCACTTAAAACATTTCACTAACTGTAAATCAAATTTGAACTTACCATCACCTTGATCTTTTTTCAGTGCAATCACGAGCCTTATGTCCCATCTTACCACATCGGTAGCACTTTACAGAATTCAGAAGACATTCCCCAACATGCCTTTTCCCACTTTATCACAAACTGGAAACTTAGTTTTCTTACCATCAGACTTTTTTGAATAATTCTTCCCTTTCTCCTGCCACATCGGTCTCTTCTTCTGCTGGTTGTTATAGAACACTTGATCATCGGAAAACTCCATTTCTATCTTCTCAGCACATCGAACAAGCTTTTCATAACTTTTAAACTCACATGAAGCTAATGCCCTTCAATATTTTGGCTTTAATCCTGAGTAAAAACTATTGATTTTACTATCAAGGTCTCGGATAAAATTTGGAGCATACCTTTCCAATCGAGTGAACATTTCTTCATAGGCAGCCACTGAGTCTTCCTCTTGCCTAAATTCCAAAAAAAAAATTTCATCCTAAGTTGAACAGCCTTAGGAAAATACTTCTCAAGAAACATACCTTTGAATTCATCCCAGTCAAGAGCATCAATCTCATCAGTGTCCCTGATATTTTTAACCATCGACCACCACTGGTCTGCTTCACCCTCCAAACGGTAAATAGCAAGACTAACCTTTTGATTGTCTGAACACCCCATGACATCGAAAATCTTCTCAAGTTCTCTAATCCACCCTTCAGCTAGCACAGTGTCATATGATCCTCTAAATGACGGGGGATGTTGCCTCATGAAATGTTCCACCATGGACATGTTCCTCTGTGGTTGATCTGGCTGATCTCATGCATAGATACCACCACTATTTATCGCTTGAGTCAACTGCTCCATTACTGCAACAAACTATTCAGTTTCAATTCTGACCATCTCAGGATGCTGAATTGGAAGGATATTTCCTTCTGTATGCCTTCATAGCACTACTTCCCTGTTTCCTCTGCGGAAAACCATTCTGAACAAACATGTCATAGATGAAGCAACATGGTAATATTTAAATGCTATATCATTTCAATTTTACCATAAAAAATATTTTTGGATAAACATTTAATAGAATTCTAACTCCTAAAGTTATATAAACCGACATTTGATACCAACTATAAGGCCCCAGCCTTAAACCTTACTTAATCTTGAGTTATTACAAGATTACACATTGAGGATCTTTTCGGGTTTAGAGTTTTAGAGAATTAGATCATAAAACTTTCATTACATTCCACATTTAAACAAAGTGGTTACATAAAGATAGAATTAATTTTTCCCATCAATGGAACAAATTTAAAATAAAACATGGATTCTTTCTTGACACTTCCTTGACACTATCATCATATCATGTACCATTCCCTTGACCTGTGAAAAACATTTCAAAAAAACTCAGGATGAGCATAAAAAGCTCAGTATGGGTTATAAAAATATGGAAAGGAAACATAAGTTCATTTATACATAAGAATGAAATCATACTTTACCCATAAAACATAAGCACTTTAACATACCTCATCAAATCATGAATAAATCATAGAAATCATAAGACATAAAGGTAACTTGAGGGATTCATAACATTCTTACGTAGGGAGTAACCCTCTTGGCTATGTTTGGAATACTCATCATAGTATATTACCTAAATCTCTTCGGAGAAACCTTAACGTTTCACTCCTTCGCATTACCCAATGCATTGGAGATCTATATCGGGCTCACCCGACCTTAGTTTATCACGGAACCACCCATTTTCATAATAATTCCCAAGAACCTCAACATAATCGTATCATATAAAACATGCATAAAGGAAACATAACATTTCCACCTTTCAATCACAAGATATCAATACAACACATTGATATAAAAAAATCATGAAAACCATTTTCAATACCAAAACAAAATAAAAGTAAAGCATGGTATTTATTTTTCTTTTAAATAAAATGTATGGCTTGTAGAGGAAGCCGAAACTCAAATAATGGTCATGACGGCAGAGAAGTCATTGTCGCCGCATATGTACGACAAAAACATTCACTTTTGTCATTTTTTAAAACGCTTAATATAAATAAAGATTCCTTTTGGATAAACGTAAAAGTAAAAGGGGTTTATACACCGTATAAAAATAGGTTGTGTATAAAATAAAATATGCCTCAATGAAAGGAGATTGAGACAAAGTCCCATACCTCGGGTCCGACTTGACTTGATCGTTCTTTAATATACTGAATAATAAAATTGAGTTAATTTATAATTTCTTAAGAACCTTTTTCAAGTTCATTATTCCTTTTATATCACTTATTACCATGTTATAAACATTATGTAATTATTTAAGTTAATAACGGTCGTTTTAACGATCATTGGTACTTGAGTCAAAAATAAACCCTTTATAATCACAAGTTGTTCATGCATACATTATATTCAGAATGGTATTAATGATTTAGATATCATATATTTCATATATATCCAGTACATTCATGCATTTATAATATTACATAATCATTTAGAGGTAAGAAATGAAATGCACCGTTCATGGAGACGGTAAGCCGTACGTACGCATGAACGCTACTTTCATTTCTATTTTGTATTTTATAGAATGGAATCATAATGATATAAAGGTATATTATACTTCCAGTGTAATATCATATATAATATCATAACTCCATCCTTTATACGTCCCACATATGGTATTAATGAATCAAATCACTTTGAAGGGGTTGTAGTCCGCACTTCCTTAAATGAAGATATCACGTTTACCCATAATGGAAACCATAAAGGTATGCCCAAAATGAAAAATACAGAAGCTTAAGAAACAAATAAACATATTATATATCATATATAAATATAGTTTCATCTTAATGACCACCTTTGAAGGTGTTAAAAGAATATTGAACAATCATTGTTTTGGGAGGCAGAAATTCGCCATCCATGAAAACAGTATGTTCTTTAACAATTAGATGTAGGTGTGTGTAAGTGTAGCTCGAATAATTCTTATAACAACACACTAGTATATTGAAGATACTGGATTTGTTACAAAATAAATGAATAAAAAGAGTTTAGGGGTTGGAGAAGTAAAATAAAACAAAATGACTCAAGTGAAGACATTACCTTAAAATCGGGTAACTCCCTTTGGTTTGAGCTCAAAGGCTTCCTTGGGAAGACTTTTGCCCAAAGTGAGGCTTCATGGAGTAATATAGGGATGTGGAGAGACAAAATGGGTAGGGGTTGGCCGAGCCAAAGGCTTTGGAAGTGTGGGTAAGGAGGTAGAGGTGGGGGCCTTTTATAAGAGGAGAGGAGGGGCACTCTTGGAAAGTAAAGAAATGTTACTTTATTTTAAAATGAGTTTCGGATTAAAAAGGTCCCACATTGATATAATTCGAGGCTAAGGTGATAAGGGTTCGAAATATACCCATAAAATAGGTTTTGGACATGTGTAGGGCATAGATTTTACATTATCTTTTTATTTTATTTAAATCCTTTATTAATGAGGTAATCGCTGCATCATCATGATGTCATAAATAATTTAATATATTTAATGTCTAAAAATTATAAAAAAATATCATGATGTATGAAATCTTTTTAGATTTCTAATTAATTTTTATAGTAAAATATCTGATATGTATAACTCCATGTAAAAATTGTTTTAGTGAAACATCTCATGTTTGTGTCATTTTTACTTTTACATTAAATAAAAAGTTATTTATCTCATTTCCCAACCAAAGTGGCTCCATGCGGTCCCAAAGTTGACCCATGGATTGTCTTGGTCGTCCATGACACATCCAATGAGGGTAGGACATGTTTCAAGCTCATCTCATATTATTAAAACATTATTTTTACCTTAAACTACACTAATTACCTCTAATCGCAATTAAAAACATAAAGGTTACTATTCACCAAAAAAATATTTTAATCTCATTGAACCACATTTTACTTCTTAATAACAACCATGTATGTCAGATTTTTGAAAATCAAATCACAGAAGTGGCAAAGTTTCATTTAAACGAAAAATCAGTTTCCTTAACTACCACTTAGTGGTTTCACTATTAATCAAAAATTGAAGTTTTTCAGAAAAATACCAAAACTTCACCCTAAGATATATTTGATATTATGAATTCAAAAATGATGTCTATTTTACAAAATTCAAATCATATAAGTTACATTAATTAATTTAATAATTAATTCCCGTTGTCATGACCAATATCGTGATTTTCTGAAACAATAAGTATCAAAAGATTGACACCAGTTTAAGTCCAATTTAAAAGTGAAATTGATTCCAATGACCACCATTGGATTAAATGGTAAAAATTTATTCTAATTCCACTTAAAACCCAATTCAAAATATAATCTAATAATATAAATAGATTAGATTAAAAAGAGGTTTTGAATTAAAATACAACATTTTCACTATTCATTAAAAAATGGACTTTATCAGAAAAATACCAAAAATTCACACAAAGTAAATTTTGATGTCCCAATCATAAATAGTAAGTTTATTTTGACAAGCATAGCTTATAAAATTGTCAAAAGATAGATTTAAAAATGGTTTTCCATCAAAAGGCAGTAAAACAATCTTTTAAAAATATTAGTGTATTCCATGCTTAAGATTGGATTTATTTTCATTTTAAGCCTCTAAAACACTATATAATTCATTAATAGACATAGATAAAAATATATATTATTCATTACTTACTTGGGATGTTACACATGGAATCACTTTTGTGTGAAAGTGACTTTTTATCTTTTTATTTTTTAAAGAAAGTTAAATATAACAAAGAATGTATCACCCAAGTAAAACATTTTTAATTTTGTTTACAAAAATGATATATTCAACTATAAATAGTAATTGTAAATCTAAAAATATTTCCTAAATCATAGTATTTTTTATATAATTTTTAGACATTAAATAAATTAAATTATTTATGACATCATGATGATGCAGCGATTACCTCAATAATGAACGATTTAAATAAAATGAAAATATAATGTAAAATATAAGACCTACACATGTCAAAAACCTATTGTATGAGTATATTTTGAACCCTTATCACTTTATCCTAAAAATAAATCAATGTGGGACCTCTAAAATCTAAAAATCATTTGAAAATAAAGTAACATTTTATACCTTTCCAAGAGTGCCCCTCCTCTCCTCTTATAAAAGGCCCCCACATCTACCTCCTTACCCACACTTCTCAGGCCATTGGTTCAGACAAGACCTGATCATTTTGTCTCTCCAAATCACTCTCTTCACCCTAGAATCCTTACCTTAGGCAGGAAGCTCTTCAAGAAACCCTTTTGGTTCAAACCAAAGGGAGTTACCCGATTTTAAGGTAATGTCTTCACTTGTGTTCTTTTGTTTTATTTTGCTTCTCCAACCCCCTAAAATATTTTTATTAATTTATTTTGTAACAAATAAAGTGTCATAAATATACTAGTATGTTGGTATAAGAAGGATTCGAGCTACACTTACACACACATACATCTAATGGTTAAAGAACATACTGTTTCTGTGGATGGTGAATTTCTACCTCACGAAACGATGATTGTTCAATATTCTTTTAACACCTTCAAAGGTGGTCATTAAGATGTCACTATATTTATATATGATATATAATATGTTTATTTTTTCCTTAAGCTTCTGTATTTTTCATTTATGTCATACCTTTATGGAATCCCTTATGGGTAAACGCGATATCTTCATTTTAGGAAGTGCGGACTACCGCCCCCTCAAAGTGATTTGATTCGTTAATACCATATGTGGTACGTATAAAGGATATATTTAATGCTATTATATATTATAACATACTGTAATTATAATACTACTATGTACCATTATGTTTTAATTCCATTAAATATGAAATAGAAATGGAAGTAGCGTTCATGCCTACGTACGACTTACCGTCTCCAAGAACGGTGCGTTTCATTTCATACCTCTAAATGTTTTGTAATATTATAAATTCATGTATATAATGGATATATATTATATATATTATATCTTCATAATGAATATAATTCTTGATATAATGGATATTTTACCCCATGAAGAAACTTGTAATTTTAAAGATTTTATTTTTGACTCAAGTAGCAATGATCGACAAAAGGACCATTATTAACATAAATAATTACATAGTGTTCATAACATGGAAATAAGTGATATAAAAGGAATAATGAACTCGAAAAAGGTTGTTAAGCAAGTAGAAATTAACTCAAGTTTATTATTCAGGAGGTTAAAAAACGATCGAGTCAAGTCGGACCCGAGGTAAGGGATCCTACCCCTCTCTTTCTTTTTTAAGTACACTCTTTTATGTCATTCCTTTTAAGCTCACATTTCTTATTATTGGGATGTTATTTTATATTAATCTTAATATAATTTTTATGTTCATATTATGGGAGACCCTACTTTCTCTCATCAATCAATTTTTGAAAGTTTTGAGTGGCGCCGTTAGGCTGCCGAATTTTCGTAAGAGATCCAACCTCTCTCTTTCTTTTTAAGTACTCTCTTTTATGTCATTTCGTTTAATCTCATATTTATTATGTTGGGGGATGTTATTTTATATTCCTCTTTCTGTAAATTTTATTTAAATATGATGAGATACCCTATTTGATCTCATCAATCCATTTTTGGAAGTTTTATATGGCGTCGTTAGGCTGCTGAATTTTCATAAGGGGATTTTCATCTCACTTTTTATTCCCGTGAGATTAATGCTACATTGGCCACTATTTCCTTTTGTGTGGTGTATTTACTGCCCATTATTTTACTATTTGGGTCTTTAAATATTCATTGTATGACCCTTCTTTCATGGGGTGTACGTTTTGAAAGTTTCCCAAATCGGTAAGGAAACCTTTCACACTCATCTTTTTAAAAGACTTATTTTGTCATGTCTTTTAATTTACATATTTTCATGTTGGGATGTGTTATTATATATCATTATTGATGTAAATTTTATGTACAAGTTATGAGATACCATTTTCTCTCTCATCAACTAATTTTATGAATTTTTAAAGTGACATTGTTAGGCTGTTAAATTTTACCAAGGGAACTTTTTAACCCAATTTCAATTTCTTTGGGTTCAACTTGTAGTTATTGAATATGTCATACTTTGAATATGTGTGAATGAAATTTGATTGTTTTACACTTAATATCCACTTATATTGGGTGTATTTTTATTTTTCACACATAATTATGAGATTGATTTATCCTCATTTTAAGGATACCTTCTTTATAAGGGATTGCATCTCATTTTACATTTCTATTGAGACTTCATTGTTGTTATGCACCAATTTACTCTTATATGGCATATATAATGTCCTTTGGAATATTATATCATGAATCCATTTATTCTCATGATATTATAAAGTTATGATTAAATGTTATTCCTCAATTATTGTATTCAAGTGTCTCTAATTTTGGTAAAAACCCTTTAACTGAAATATCTCTTTAAATGTTTTAATGATTTGTTCTTATAAATATTTCTCATTAGTATCCATGTTTTCAAAATGGTTTTAAGGATTTATTTATATGGATATTAATGGTTTAAAATGTTAAAAGCTTCAAGGTGGCATGAGACACTTTGATTCAAAAATCTCTTTATTAAATGTTTTAAATGGTTTTGAAAATGGTTTTTTTAATGGATTCATTATTTCAATATCTTAAAATGTTATATTGTTATTGAAATGTGGGAATTTTATCTTTCCTTTATTCTTAAGTTATGTGTTATGATTATATTATGTTTGTTGGGCATTGTTTATGAAAACGGGTGGTTCCGTGATAAACTAAGGGCGGGTGAGCCCGATATAGCTGTCCAATGCATTGGGTAACGCGAAGGAGTTAAATGTTAAGGTTTATCCGAAGAGATTTAGGGAATATACTATGATGGGTATTCCAAACGTAACCAAGAGGGTTACTCCCTACGTAATAATGTTATGAATACCTCAAGTTACCATTATGTCTTATGATTTCTATGATTTATTCATGATTTGATGAGGTATGTTAAAGTGCTTATGTTTTATGGGTAAAGTATGATTTCATTCTTATGTATATATGAACTCATGTTTCCTTTCCATATTTTTATAACCCTTACTGAGATTTTTATGCTCATCCCAAGTTTTTGAAATGTTTTTCACAGGTGAAGGGAATGGTACATGATATGATGATAATGTCAAGGAAGTGTCAAGAAAGAATTCATGTTTTATTTTAAATATGTTTCCATTGATGGGAAAAATGAATACTATCTTTTATGTAACCACTTTGTTTAAATGTGGAATGTAATGAAATTTTTATGATCTAAATCCCTAAAACTCTAAACCTGAAAAGATCCTCAATGTGTAATCTTTTAATAACTGAAGATTAAGTAAGGTTTAAGGCTGTAGCATTATAATTCGTATCAAAGTTCGGTTTAGATAACTTTAGAGGTTAGAGTGTTGTTTAACAAAAAGTGACAAGTTGTGTATAACCCCAATGGTTAGTATATTAGATGGAGTCATTGTTTTTTTGAAAGTTAGAATGAGTTTGAGATAACTTGGATAAGTATATCTTGGTGTTTATCTTCCTCTTTATTATTTGATGATTTTATTGATATACACACACTGACCTTTTTGATTTTAGTAAATGGATGGATCTACCAGGCACCAAAGTAATAGTGGATTTGAAGAAAACTGTGACAGTTTTATGAAAGAACAACTGAATGATATGGGAGCTGCAATGAGAACTCTTGTTGTTATCCTCAACCAACTGTCTGGAGTCATGATTGACCACCTGAACCTTAGTGATTTTTATAAGGCATTGTAACACCCCGAGATTTTATGAAAAATATTCTTTTAATTTAATTAATTTCTTGTGTTGTATTCTACACCAAGATTACCTTGTGCTATACGCAACACCGTATTAGCTTGCAGTATACGCAACACTATTCTTGGACCATGTTACACACAATTTTGATAATAGTTATTCTATGCAACATTGAGTATATATATATATATATATATATATATATTAAATATATAAATGGAATATGGTTGGATTCTGTTATACGATACAACGAAGGATTCTTTCACAACACGCAACCCTGACTTGGCTTTCATTACACGCAATCACGACCTTCCTCGATAGCGTGTGCTGTACGCAATACCGGGTCTTAATAAACAAAGATATATTATAATATTGTCATGAACTAGCCGTTATGAATAGTATTAACTAAATTTTGAATTTTATAACATTATTATTCATCTTAAACATTTTCTAGAACATGTTATAAGAACAAAATAAATTTTTCAGGTAAAATAAGTATTTTTCAAAAAATGCAGTTTTGCCGCCTTTTGATGGCGCACCCACCTTAAATCTAGTTTTTGACAGGTTTATATGTTCAATTTGACAAAATAAAATTCTTCTTTTGAATCAGGATGTAAAAATTTACATTAGATAATGTTTTGATATTTTTTCGATAACTTTCATATTTTAATGAATAGTAAAAACACGCTATATTTTAATTAAAAACAACTTTTTTCATCGTAATATCTTATGTGGTAAAATTATAATATTGAATGGTTTTAAAGTATAAATAGAATATATTTTTACCATTTAATATAATTAATGTCATTAGCATTGATTTTACCTTGAATTTGTAGGTTAAATCAATTCAATCTTTTGCAATGTTTTAAACAAAAACCCGTTTTTATTCGACAACGGGATTAATTTTAATTTAATTTCTGCAACTTCTATGTATTGAATTTTAAAAAATAGATTCCATATTTGGAATTAGTGGGTCCAAATTATATTAGTAGGCTACTTTTTATTTTAGGGAATTATGAATAGTAACTACGGTAAATTTTATTTACCATAGTTAAAGGTAAATCGGGTAATTAAGGGTAAATATAATATTATAAAATTACCCTAAAACATGCCAAAATCCTATTAGATGACTAAAAGTAAACCCATATCAACTAAGGGTTGGATTAGATTCATTTTATGGACTTTTGGCCATGAAAAGAATTTAATTATTATTAAAACCAAAGAAAGTGACAAAATGTCACTCTCTTTTATAAGTATAATAATTTTAAATTAGTGATAAACATCATAAAATTTCGAACATGAATAGTCTCCAGAAAGCTAACAAAATTATCTACATCATGAGAATTTATTTAGAATTTTTGGGATTAAATAATTATCATTAATTATGACACAATAGTGATGCATAAATTATTTATCTAGTGAAAAATCAAGAATATAGTTTTTATTAAACTAATAGTGACCATAAAAGGCACAAAACCCTAACCAAAACTTATTGGTCATGTAAATAGAAACTATAATAATCCAATGGTCGAATAGTTGACCATTTTGAGACTTATACAAGCTATTATGACACTTATATTATTTTATTTTAAATGATGCCAAAGTTGTCACCTTCATAATTTAATAAATATAACAATTTAAATATTGTGATTTTAAGATGATAAATTCGAGTACAAGTATTATTGTGAAAGTTAATATATTTATCTTCATCATAGGAATTTATTTTATATTTTTATACAACAAATAAGTATATTAAATAATTATACAAAAATGATGTAGTAATTATTTTATTAAGAGATAAACCAAATAAATGGTTTTAAAAATAATAAAATAAATATTATATGAACTATTTAATGTGCTCAACTAATTTTATAGACAAATATGAAATTTTATAAATCTATTAAAGCTTTTAGTTCGAACATATCTTCTGTATTTATTTTATTTAAATTCAAATAAATGAATAGTGTCCAAATTGACACTATTGTTATTTTAAAAAATAACATATTATAAAATAGTTTAAAAATCACAAAAATATTTAAAAATTATAAATTTAAATTTATATGATCTAAAATGTTATTAAGTATCCAATTATGGACAATTGACAACAAATAAGTAATTATTTGTTATAATTTAAAATTTAGAATGTTATTACCACAAATAAAATTAAATTGGTTAAATAAGGATAAATCATGTTGATAATGTTTAAACTAAATTCCTAACATGTCTAAATTCTATTGGTTGATGATATTACAACCTTATCTTATCTAATATTCGAATATGAGTCATTTTTGGAAGTTTTTGAGTGGGGTTAGATTTATTATAAATTAATATTTTTAAGAATTCCTAAGGTGCCCCTCTCCTCCCTTATAAAAGGGCACCTCCTCCCCCTCCTCCCCACACCAAATTGAGCACTCAAGCTCGGCCAACCCCTGCCATTTTCTCCTCTACACTTCCCTAGAATAATCCTAGAGGTTCTGGTATTCTTCAAAGATCAATCTTAGTTCCTTAAGTGGAGGATTCAAAGAGGCGTTCCAAAGAAGAGGTAATATCCATTACCGATCTTTTCAATTTCTTTCTTCTTCAACTTCTTCTTCTTTAGTTGTTTCATGATAAAGTAATAACATCAGTATTACTTACATACTGATATGTTATTATAAATATGAAACAACCCTAATTCACCTTCTATCCATCCTACGGAAAAAAGGAAATCACCGCGCGTGCGTACGTACGGAATACCGTCTCCACGCCGTGGTGTAATCTATTTTCCGCCACCACCTTAATAGGATGGGTATAATGGTGTAATAGTAACTATATATGATTATTATAAAGTGATATTGATACTGGAATAATATGTATACACTTTAACACAATTCCACGACCATGGGAACGATATCATCGCTCGTGCGTACGTACGGACTACCGTCTCCACGACGCGATGAGATTCATTCTCCACATTAACCATTCATGAATGATTATAAAGCATATATAATAAGTACTAATGAAATATATGACATAATAATGATACTGGATTTATGTATATTTATATGTATGTCATCTACTTAATTCCATTCAATAAGGAAACGAAAACAGCGTTCATGCGTACGTACGGACTACCGTCTCCATGAACGGTGTATTTCTTTCCATTTATCGATCCATTATATATATGTATATTCTGAATATATATTATATATAAATCTTGTTTTATATTCTAGAATTAATTAATCATGATCTAAGTAATCATATGAATAATTACAAGTTAAAAACACGAACGACAAATGAGACGATTTTACCCAAAACGCTACTTTAACATGAATTTACAAAAGACCGGGTAATATAAAGCCATAAGAGAACCATATATGATATCATAACAATGAATATGATTCTGTAATAAGTCAATAACATTATGTAAATCATTATACAGGAGGTTCGGACACGTACAAAGCAAGTCGGACCTAAGGTAAGGGATAAATTTTCAATCTCATTTTTATCCGAGATTGCTTATACTTAAGTATTTACTGGGGTTACGTTTAACATCCATGACCATGTTTTATAAAAATGTTTTCATAAAATGTTTACCATTCTCCCATGAATGTTTAAAGTCATTTTTACCCTTTATTGACTTTTTACCACATTGTATGAATGGAATCTTTCCTTTGGTTACCATATAAGGTACTTTTTGACTTTTCCGACAAAAGTGCGAGGAGAATGTTATTTTTAAATTAAACGGCATGAATGAATTTTTAAAACATTATTTCCAAGAAACTTCCTTTACAAGTTTTCAAGTTTATTTTTTATCAACTTCTTTTATTTTAAAGTTGTATGACATGTTATGAAAGGAAAAAATGTTTTTGAAGAAGAAAGGATATTTTCCTCAAGAATGGAGTTCAAGTATTTTATCAAAATTATTTTCCATCTAAGATAATAAAAGGGTTCTGTTTTTATCCCTATTATTACATTTATTTGACTATGTTGTGATGGAATTATGTTTATGAATTCCTTTGTCTTATATGAATGGTTTTATGATGTCATGTTGTTTAAGAATCCCATTTTTATTACATGGGTTATGCAATGATGTATGATTTATGATTTTGTGGCACACATAAGAAAGGATTCATTATGAGATGGGTGGGACCTATATCTCCCTCCAATGCATTGGGTAAAGATTTTATATCTCATGAGATAGACATGGCTGGAACGGTAGGTTATACCGGTTCAGTGAAACAGGACTGGAACGAGGGTTACTCGATTCAGAAAGGGACTTTGTCCACTAAGATAGTCTTGGAAATGAGTCTTGACTAACAAGAAATGATTTTCTATGATTATGTGTGTATGCCACAAAGTTTAATGTTTTATGTTATGATTATTGTGATTACATTTCACTGCCATGATTTATCCCATGTTATGAAATTATGCTCTCTTTTGCAGGTTAAGATTTCCAAAAGTTATGTTCTTACGAATATGATGTGAATGATTTTTTTATTTTGTATACCCTTACTGAGCATTTTAGCTCACCATTTTATGTTTTCTTTTCCACAGGATATAAAGAAAGGTTTTAGGTAAAAAAAAATGGAAGATCTTTATGGGAGATATTGAAGATCTTTCACCACGATTAGAAGATTACGTTCCAAGTTTCCAAAGACACTAAACTATTACGATCCTTGTGTGTGTGTTTTTATTATGTACTAAGTATTCCGCAAATGTAATGTAATGTCCATGTACGTCAAGATACGGGTCTCTACAGTTGGTATCAGAGGCAAAGGAGGTAGGAATGTATCCGATCCTTGGGAACTCTCACATGTGAGCGTTGGACGAAGCATGGCTCTCCGCCCAAGGGCTTCATGAGGAAATGGATGCCACTGGGGATGGTGGTGTGTCCCGCCCAGGGGGTGTAGCCGCCCATGGAGTGCCCTGATAGGTATCAATTGTAGTCCACTGGAAGTAATTCTAGACCGCTACAGTTGGTATCAGAGGAAAGGTTTAGTCAACCTTTGGAAACTAGGATGCGAAAACGTTAGTGAGATCCTTAGAGTTATTTCTAAGGTATGTCTAGGGATGTCCCTAAGGATAAGTATACGTATAGGATATATTCCTAGAACTATAGTAACGATATTAGATTAAACCTAAGAAGTTAGGTATTGAGGATACTTTCCCTTTACTATGTTGTTTTCTCTAGCATGATTTTTGATTCTCACAAAATTATTTTTGCGTTTTAGTTAATGGAGGGAACCAAAAGGAATTCAGTTAACATTGAATCCAATGGAAAAATTGGTGACTACGAGCAACAAAATTGTGTAATGCCTAGAGAGAAAGATGTTGTGATTATGCCGAATCAATCATCGCGATATATGATTAACTAGGTGAAATTTAGTGGTATGCCTAATTCTTCAATGAAGAGGAAGATAGACTATTATGCATGTTCGCATGTTGAGGAGCATAAAGAAAGGAAGATTGAGATTTCTAAAGAAGGGAAGAAGAACCTTGAGGAATACCTCAAATGGAGGGACCGATGTTATCTGTGTAAAGAAAAGGGTCATAGAGTGACAGACTGTTATGGAGTTCAATGTCTTATTTGTGGAGAACATGGGCATTACCCAACTCAATGCCCTGACCTAAAAAGTTACTTCTAAATCAAGGAAGGACTTATTCCAGGATAATCATTGATGTGGATGGACTGAAGTGTTTTGGTATTCAAGAATAATGTTGTTGAGGTACTTTTATGGTGTGTTGAAATATTTAAGTATTGGTCTATTGTGGTACCGGTAACTATGAAAAGTGATTCAAATATTTTGGAAAGTAGATGATAAGTGCATAATGAAAGGATAAGAAGATAATGAGATGTTTGATTGTATTCATGAGCTCATGATTGATATAAGGACTAAGTGATATCATGGTTTGAGTATAAATAATTTTTAGGATTTTGGTATGTGGAAAGAGTTAACTTTTAACAGCACTCATGTTTTCAATAAGGTTCAATGGGTATTCAAGAGAATACATGATTAAGGACTATGAATGTTTGGAATGTGACCAACAAAACATATCTTATGATATATGGGGATCAACGATGGTATTATATCTCTGGTAATCATTTTCACTATGTTATGAGAGTGGACTGCAGTATTATGGATAAGCTTAAAGATTGAAATGGATTATGTTGGACATAAGTGAGTATTGTTTAAGGATATAAGTTTTTTTTCGATGTTATTGATGGGATGTTATAGTAATGCAGTTTTAGAAAAAGGACAACCTGTAGGACGGGCGACAACCCATCGCTTCGGACAAGGCTGTGGGAATCGAACCCACAACAGAAGTGCGACTGGCCTTTATCGCCTACCACTGGCCTACAGGAAGTCCCTGGTTAGTATAAACTAGTTTTATTTTATTAAGCGGTATGATATATGAAGTATAAGTTCATTTTTGGAACCATATACGATTAATCTAACCACAAGATGGAATTATAATTTTTGCTAACATTTTGTTTGAAAGAGATGAAATAACCCATCATTCTATCACATGATCTGTTAACACATCATGAATAACAAATTCAACTTCATTTCTTTAAGGGATGAAGTGGAAATTGTTAAATTCACGAACAATAGTTAGATTGTACCAAAATCAAGTAAGTATTTCTTCTAATTCAAATTTTTCAACTTTAGGGAAATGATATTGAAAACCAAAAATGTTGTCCTAGTGATCTTATATCTGATGAATCAGATGGTACCTTAGATCATCACAAATGTATGGCTTTGTGATTGCTAGCTTTTCCATAGCCATGTCCTCTACCACTCTCCATCAGAACATGACGGTTAAATTTCTCTTCCATGTCCATATTTTCACCTATGTTCTCCTATGTGGATACCCAGTGATTAGTTAACTTGGGTAACCATTACGTTTTATACTTTAGTTTTTAAAGATATTTTTTGGTTTTCCTTTTTACGATGTGGGTTTCTATCAAAGAAACTTTCAAATAGTAAACCATTTATAACCCCGACGAATTTCGAGGGAGAAATTCATTTTAAGGGGGGTAGAATGTAACACCCCGAGATTTTATGAAAAATATTCTTTTAATTTAATTAATTTCTTGTGTTGTATTCTACACCAAGATTAACTTGTGCTATACGCAACACCGTATTAGCTTACAGTATACGCAACACTATTCTTAGACCGTGTTACACACAATTTTGATAATAGTTATTCTATGCAACATTGAGTATATATATATATATATATATATATATATTAAATATATAAATGGAATATGGTTGGATTCTGTTATACGATACAACGAAGGATTCTTTCACAACACGCAACCCTGACTTGGCTTGCATTACACGCAATCGCGACCTTCCTCGATAGCGTGTGCTGTACGCAATACCGGGTTTTAATAAACAATGATATATTATAATATTGTCATGAACTAGCCGTTATGAATAGTATTAACTAAATTTTGAATTTTATAACATTATTATTCATCTTACACATTTTCTAGAACATGTTATAAGAACAAAATAAATTTTTCAGGTAAAATAAGTATTTTTCAAAAAATGCAGTTTTGCCGCCTTTTGATGGCGCACCCACCTTAAATCTAGTTTTTGACAGGTTTATATGTTCAATTAGACAAAATAAAATTCTTCTTTTGAATCAGGATGTAAAAATTTACATTAGATAATGTTTTGATATTTTTTCGATAACTTTCATATTTTAATGAATAGTAAAAACACGCTATATTTTAATTAAAAACAACTTTTTTCATCGTAATATCTTATGTGGTAAAATTATAATATTGGATGGTTTTAAAGTATAAATAGAATATATTTTTACCATTTAATATAATGAATGTCATTAGCATTGATTTTACCTTGAATTTGTAGGTTAAATCAATTCAATCTTTTGCAATGTTTTAAACAAAAACCCGTTTTTATTCGACAACGGGATTAATTTTAATTTAATTTCTGCAACTTCTATGTATTGAATTTTAAAAAATAGATTCCATATTTGGAATCAGTGGGTCCAAATTATATTAATAGGCTACTTTTTATTTTAGGGAATTATGAATAGTAACTACGGTAAATTTTATTTACCATAGTTAAAGGTAAATCGGGTAATTAAGGGTAAATATAATATTATAAAATTACCCTAAAACATGCCAAAATCCTATTGGATGACTAAAAGTAAACCCATATCAACTAAGGGTTGGATTAGATTCATTTTATGGACTTTTGGCCATGAAAATAATTTAATTATTATTAAAACCAAAGAAAGTGACAAAATGTCACTCTCTTAAATCTTATAAGTATAATAATTTTAAATTAGTGATAAACATCATAAAATTTCGAACATGAATAGTCTCCAGAAAGCTAACAAAATTAACTATATCATGAGAATTTATTTAGAATTTTTGGGATTAAATAATTATCATTAATTATGACACAATAGTGATGCAGAAATTATTTATCTAGTGAAAAATCAAGAATATAGTTTTTATTAAACTAATAGTGACCATAAAAGGCACAAAACCCTAACAAAAACTTATTGGTCATGTAAATGGAAACTATAATAATCCAATGGTCGAATATTTGACCATTTTGAGACTTATACAAGCTATTATGACACTTATATTATTTTATTTTAAATGATGCCAAAGTTGTCACCTTCATAATTTAATAAATATATCAATTTAAATATTGTGATTTTAAGATGATAAATTCGAGTAAAAGTATTATTGTGAAAGTTAATATATTTATATTCATCATAGGATTTTATTTTAAATTTTTATACAACAAATAAGTATATTAAATAATTATACAAAAATGATGTAGTAATTATTTTATTAAGAGATAAACCAAATAAATGGTTTTAAAAATAATAAAATAAATATTATATGAACTATTTAATGTGCTCAACTAATTTTATAGACAAATATGAAATTTTATAAATCTATTAAAGATTTTAGTTCGAACATATCTTCTGTATTTATTTTATTTAAATTCAAATAAATGAATAGTGTCCAAATTGACACTATTGTTATTTTAAAAAATAACATATTATAAAATAGTTTAAAAATCACAAAAATATTTACAAATTATAAATTTAAATTTATATGATCTAAAATGTTATTAAGTATCCAATTATGTACAATTCACAACAAATAAGTAATTATTTGTTATAATTTAAAATTTAGAATGTTATTACCACAAATAAAATTAAATTGGTTAAATAAGGATAAATCATGTTGATAATGTTTAAACTAAATTCCTAACATGTCTAAATTCTATTGGTTGATGATATTACAACCTTATCTTATCTAATATTTGAATATGAGTCATTTTTGGAAGTTTTTGAGTGGGGTTAGATTTATTATAAATTAATATTTTTAAGAATTCCTAAGGTGCCCCTCTCCTCCCTTATAAAAGGGCACCTCCTCCCCCTCCTCCTCACACCAAATTGAGCACTCAAGCTCGGCCAACCCCTGACATTTTCTCCTCTACACTTCCCTAGAATAATCCTAGAGGTTCTGGTCTTCTTCAAAGATCAATCTTAGTTCCTTAAGTGGAGGATTCAAAGAGGCGTTCCAAAGAAGAGGTAATATCCATTACCGATCTTTTCAATTTCTTTCTTCTTCAACTTCTTCTTCTTTAGTTGTTTCATGATAAAGTAATAACATCAGTATTAATTACATACTGATATGTTATTATAAATATGAAACAACCCTAATTCACCTTCTATCCATCCTACGGAAAAAAGGAAATCACCGCGCGTGCGTACGTACGGAATACCGTCTCCACGCCGTGGTGTAATCTATTTTCCGCCACCACCTTAATAGGATGGGTATAATGGTGTAATAGTAACTATATATGATTATTATAAAGTGATATTGATACTGAAATAATATGTATACACTTTAACACAATTCCACGACCATGGGAACGATATCATCGCTCGTGCGTACGTACGGACTACCGTCTCCACGACGCGATGAGATTCATTCTCCACATTAACCATTCATGAATGATTATAAAGCATATATAATAAGTACTAATGAAATATATGACATAATAATGATACTGGATTTATGTATATTTATATGTATGTCATCTACTTAATTCCATTCAATAAGGAAACGAAAACAGCGTTCATGCGTACGTACGGACTACCGTCTCCATGAACGGTGTATTTCTTTCCATTTATCGATCCATTATATATATGTATATTCTGAATATATATTATATATAAATCTTGTTTTATATTCTAGAATTAATTAATTATGATCTAAGTAATCATATGAATAATTACAAGTTAAAAACACGAACGACAAATGAGACGATTTTACCCAAAACGCTACTTTAACATGAATTTACAAAAGACCGGGTAATATAAAGCCATAAGAGAACCATATATGATATCATAACAATGAATATGATTCTGTAATAAGTCAATAACATTATGTAAATCATTATACAGGAGGTTTGGACACGTATAAAGCAAGTCGGACCTAAGGTAAGGGATAAATTTTCAATCTCATTTTTATCCGAGATTGCTTATACTTAAGTATTTACTGGGGTTACGTTTAACATCCATGACCATGTTTTCTAAAAATGTTTTCATAAAATGTTTACCATTCTCCCATGATTGTTTAAAGTCATTTTTACCCTTAATTGACTTTTTACCACATTGTATGAATGGAATCTTTCCTTTGGTTACCATATAAGGTACTTTTTGACTTTTCCGACAAAAGTACGAGGAGAATGTTATTTTTAAATTAAATGGCATGAATGAATTTTTAAAACATTATTTCCAAGAAACTTCCTTTACAATTTTTCAAGTTTATTTTTTATCAACTTCTTTTATTTTAAAGTTGTATGACATGTTATGAAAGGAAAAAATGTTTTTGAAGAAGAAAGGATATTTTCCTCAAGAATGGAGTTCAAGTATTTTATCAAAATTATTTTCCATCTAAGATAATAAAAGGGTTCTGTTTTTATCCCTATTATTACATTGATTTGACTATGTTGTGATGGAATTATGTTTATGAATTCCTTTGTCTTATATGAATGGTTTTATGATGTCATGTTGTTTAAGAATCCCATTTTTATTAAATGGGTTATGCAATGATGTATGATTTATGATTTTGTGGCACACATAAGAAAGGATTCATTATGAGATGGGTGGGACCTATATCTCCCTCCAATGCATTGGGTAAAGATTTTATATCTCATGAGATAGACATGGATGGAACGGTAGGTTATACCGGTTCAGTGAAACAGGACTGGAACGAGGGTTACTCGATTCCGAAAGGGACTTTGTCCACTAAGATAGTCTTGGCAATGAGTCTTGACTAACAAGAAATGATTTTCTATGATTATGTGTGTATGCCACAAAGTTTAATGTTTTATGTTATGATTATAGTGATTACATTTCACTACCATGATTTATCCCATGTTATGAAATTATGCTCTCTTTTGCAGGTTAAGATTTCCAAAAGTTATGTTCTTACGAATATGATGTGAATGATTTTTTTTATTTTGTATACCCTTACTGAGCATTTTAGCTCACCCTTTTATGTTTTCTTTTCCCCAGGATATAAAGAAAGGTTTTAGGTAAAAAAAAATGGAAGATCTTTATGGGATATATTGAAGATCTTTCACCACGATTAGAAGATTACGTTAGAAGTTTCCAAAGACACTAAACTATTACGATCCTTGTGTGTGTGTTTTTGTTATGTACTAAGTATTCCGCAAATGTAATGTAATGTCCATGTACGTCAAGATACGGGTCTCTACAGGCATCATATATGTGAGAAACAAATCCCTATGGAAGTTCAGGTAATAATCATAAAGGTAAGTATGTTAAAAAACCTATGTGTCAAATATGTGGAAAGAAACTCATAGGAAAATGTTTCAAAGGGACAGAAAGATGCTATAGATGTGGAAATGAAGGTCTTAAAGCAAGAACCATCCATGGAAAAAGGAAGAATCTAGTTTACTCTAGGAAAAGGAAATAAGTTATTTCTGAAGGATCAATTGAATGTTTTAAATGTGGTGTGCATGGTCATTATGAAAACACATTTCCTACGAAGAATTTTCGGGAATGGGGTCACCAAGATCATAAAAATATTCATTTACCAATACCTAATGCCATTCTGATTGAGGATGAAGAAACTGACAATGACCAATGAAAGGTATGTATTATGTCTTAACATATGTTTTCCTATTATTGGAATCTTAGGATATGATTCATGATTTTGTTTGTTGGAAATAAGTATTTCAGAATAAGTTGAAAAGGAATGGCTAATGGATCATGAATAATTTTGAATGAGTAAGAAGTCAACATATAAGAGATTCAAGAGTTTTGGTAGATTTTAGGATGGTGAAATTCTTAGATGTGTTAAGTCTATTTTGATGACGGGGTTACATAAGAAGACTTTTTATAGTAACCCTGATGTTTGATATACAAAAATTTTATTCAAGGAATAATTATCCTTTCTTTTGTGGATATATTTATAAATAACCATGTGAGTTTATATGATCCTTGAATTTGAGGCAATTACTGGTTAATATATTTTGGGTTGCAAAATGAAATTTATTAGATAACCTTTGTGGTTAAAATACTTTATGATTATTTTTGATGATTTTATCTATTTTTTTGGGGGGGGGGGTGTTTTAAGAATTATATAGTTTTGGAAAAAGGACAACACACAGACCGTGTGACAACCCGTCGCGTCGGACGAAGCTGCGGGAATCGAACGCACAACCAAAGTGAAACTGGTATTTATCGCCCACCACTAGACTACGTAAAGTCTCTGGTTAGTTTGAATGATTCTTTTTAGTTAGATGATTTTATGAATTAAGAGTAATTTGATTTTTTTGTTATAAATGGAAATGATTAGCCTATCAGGGAGGATATGTGATTAGGTTAATTACTTTTCAATATGAGACTGTAAGAGTAACTGATGTTATTTTGTAGAAAAATGTTAAGATTTATCTTAGGAGACTATGTGATTAAATCCTTCAGAGATTTGGGTTTGAATATTAGTTTGGTTTACTTTGAAGAATTTTATGGATAGATGTTTATTGAATGGTATTTGTTTAACTTTGTGTTTTGTTTGAAATTTTTTGGAGATTAGGAGTAGTTTTTCTTTTTGTAAAAAAAATCTTTTTGGGTATTATCTGATCTCGTACTAAACTTTGTGGTTTGGTTTTGGTTGAGATCTAAAGGAATGGGAAATATATAGTTCTCTTTTGTGGATTATGTGATTATCAAGAATTTTATTATAGTACTCTTAATGCGAACAATTGTTCCTAAATACTCGTCTTTTGGAGAAAATATGAGTTTGATTAAGGAATCTAGTAAAAGTTGAAAGTCTACGTGACAAGTAAGTATGTTTCATTATGAATTAGTTAAGCTCAAAAATAAATTCCTCAATGAAAAGTAACTTAAAACAAAAATGTTGTCTTTTAACTTTTCCTACTGGGGAATCGAATACCATTTAACCCATCACATGTTTGTGATTTTCTTGTGGTTAACTTTCTCCTAGACATGTTTACTATCACTCTCCATCAGAACATGACCCTTTATTTTCTCCTCCATATCCATATTTTCCTACTTGGAATCATGTATGGTTTAACTCAGGTGACCTTTGTACTTCTATCCCCTTCTTTTAATGTGATAGTGTTACTGACTCTTGTTCCGATATGGGACTTTCAATGAAGATTCAAATCCCAATTTTGAAATTGCGAGGAACCAATTCCCAAAAGGGGGGAAGGATGTAACATCCCAGGTAAATAAATAATATTACATTCTATGGTTTATCAATATTTGTGAATAAAATGTTAATATTACTTTAATGGGAATTCTATGCTCGATGGCGTACCCAATACGCAACAACGAGTTTCTTTGAAATCTTACGTTGCTCACTAATAATATAATAATATTATAATAGTTAGCGCCTAGCCATAGTAATGGAGGGAATGAACAGAAATAACTAAAAAATTATTACATATGTTTATTAAATATTTTTACATTTATCCAGTAATTGTTAGAGGCTTAAAATCCAAATGAATCCAATTTTAAGAATAAATACTCTAATATTTTTAAAAAGATTGTTTTACCGACTTTTGATGGTCAGTCTTTTTTAAATGTAACTTTTGAAACTTTTATAAGCTATATTTGTCAAAATAAACTTATTCTTTATGATTGATACATTGAAATTTACTTTGTATAATTTTTTGGTATGTCTCTGACAATGTTTATTTTTTTAATGAATAGTGAACAATATTTCATTTTACATCAAAACTGATTTTTCATCTAATTTAAATATATGGTTTGATTATCTTTTTAATTGGTTTTAAAGTTTAATTAGAATATATTTTTACAATTTAATTCAATGGTGGTCATTAGAATTAATTTCACTTCGAAAATGGACATAAACAAGTGCCAAACTTTTCATAGATATTGCTTCCAAAAAACCCGCTATTTGTTTTGACAGTGGGAATTAACTATATGATTTATTAATGAAACTTCTATGTTTTTAATTTGGTAAAATGGACATAATTTCTGAATTTTAAATATCAAATATAGCTTAGGGTTAATTTTTGGTATTTTTCTGATAATACTTTTTTTTAATGAAAAGTGAAAAATACAGTTTGTAATTAAAAATTACCTTTTCATCCAATTTATTTATATATTTAGATTGTAATTTTAATTTTTTTTAATGTATAATTGAATTATGTTTTTATAAATTAATACAATTTTGTTCATTGGAAGTAATTTCACTTTTCAATTGGATGTAAAAATAAGTCAATCTTTTGATAAATTTTACTTCTTAAAACCCGTCTTTTGTTTTGACAACGAGATTTAATTTTAAATTAATTACTAAGATTTATGTGTTTTTAATTTGATAAAATGGATTCCATATTTGGAATAAGACGTTCCAAATTATGTAATTAAGTCTCTTGTTTTTAGACATTATGAATAGTAACGACGATAATTATCTTTAATTATCTGGATTAATGAGTAATCGGGTAGTTAAGGATAATAAAATAATATCATAATAATAACAAATGACCATAAAATGTATCCTAATGCTACTGGTTGACTCATGTATGAACATGGGATGCCTTGTACCAAACTTGGGGACCCCATAGAATCACTTTTGTGTGAAAGTGACTTTTTATCTTTTTATTTTTTAAAGAAAGTTAAATATAACAACGAATGTATCATCTGAGTAAAACATTTTTAATTTTGTCTAAATAAATGATCTATTTTACTCTAAATATTAATTATAAATATAAAAATATTTCCTACATCATAGTAATTTTTTATAATTTTTAGACATTAAATAAATTAAATTATTTATGACATTATGATGATGTAGCGATTACCTCGTTAATGAACGATTTAAATAAAATGAAAAGATAATGTAAAATCTAATACCTAAACATGTCAAAGACCTATTGGATGAGTATATTTCGAACCCTTATCACCTTATCCTCAAAATAAATCAATGTGGGACCTCTAAAATGTGAAACTCATTTGAAAATAAAGTAACATTTTATACCATTCCAAGAGTGCCCCTCCTCTCCTCTTATAAAAGCCCCCCCACCTCTACCTCCTTACCCACACTTCTCAAGACATTGGTTCATCCAATCCATGCTCATTTTGTCTCTCCACATCACTCTACTCACCCTAGAAGCCTTTCATGAGGCAGTAAGCTCTTCAAGAAACCCTTTTGGTTCAAACCAAAGGGAGTTACCCAATTTTAAGGTAATGTCTTCACTTGTGTTCTTTTGTTTTATTTTGCTTCTCCAACCCCCTAAACTATTTTTATTAATTTCTTTTATAACAAATACAGTATCATAAATATACTAATATGTTTTTATAAGAAGGATTCGAGCTACACTTACACACACATACATCTAATGGTTAAAGAACATACTGTTTCTGTGGATGATGAATTTCTGCCTCACGAAACGATGATTGTTCAATATTCTTTTAACACCTTCAAAGGTGGCCATTAAGATGTCACTATATTTATATATTATATATAATATGTTTATGTTTTCTTTAATCTTATGTATTTTTCATTTATGGCATACCTTTATAGATTCCATTATGGGTAAATGCGATATCTTTATTTTAGGAAGTGCGGACTACCGCCCCCTCAAAGTGATTTTATTCGTTAATACCATATGTGGTACGTAAAAAGGATAGATTTAGTGATATTATATATGATAACATACTTTAATTATAATACTATTATGTATCATTATGTTTTAATTCCATTAAATATGAAATAGAAATGGAAGTAGCGTTCATGCCTGCGTACGGCTTACCGTTTCCATGAACAATGCATTTCATTTCTTACCTCTAAATGTTATGTAATATTATAAATGCATGTATATAATGGATATATATGATATATATGATATCTAAATAATAAATATAATTCTGTATATAATGGATATTTTACCCCATGAACAAAATTGTAATTATAAAGAGTTTATTTTTGACTCAAGTAGCAATGATCGACAAAACGACCATTATTAACTTAAATAATTACATAGTGTTCATAACATGGTAATAAGTGATATAAAAGGAATAATTAAATTGAAAAAGGTTTTTAATCAAGTATAAATTAGCTCAAGTTTATTATTCAGGAGGTTAAATAAAGATCGAGTCAAGTCGGACCCGAGGTAAGGGATCCTACCCCTCTATTTCTTTCTAAGTACACTCTTTTATGTCATTCCTTTTAATCTCATCTTTATTATGATTGGGATGTTCTTTTATATTAATCTTACTATAATTTTTATGTTCATATGATGAGAGACCCTACTTTCTCTCATCAATCAATTTTTGGAAGTTTTGAGTGGCGCCGTTAGGCTGCCGAATTTTCATAAGAGATCCGACCTCTCTCTTTCTTTTTAAGTACTCTCTTTTATGTAATTTATTTTAAGATCATATTTATTATGTTGGGGGATGTTATTTTTTATTCATATTTTGGTACATTTTATGTTAATATTATGAGATACCCTATTTTATCTCATCAATCCATTTTTGGAAGTTTTATATGGCGCCGTTAGGCTGCCGAATTTTCATAAGGGGATTTTCATCTCACTTTTTATTCCCATGAGATTCAAGCTACATTTGCCAATATTTCCTTTTGTGTGGTGTATTTACTGCCAATTATTTTACTATTTGGGTATTTACATCTTCATTGTATGACCCTTCTTTCATGGGGTGTACGTTTCGAAAGGTGCCAAAATCGGTAGGGGAACCTTTCACACTCCTCTTTTTAAAAGACTTATTTTGTCATGTCTTTTAATTTACATATTTTTATGTTGGGATGTGTTCTTCTATATCCTTATTTTTTAAAATTTATGTCCAAGTGATGAGATACCATTTTCTCTCTCATCAACTAATTTTATGAATTTTTAAAGTGACGCCATTAGGCTGTTAAATTTTACCAAGGGAACTTTTTAACCCAATTTCGATTTCTTTGGGTTCAACTTGTAGTTATTTAATATGTCATCCTTTGAATATGTGTGAATGAAATTTGATTGTTTTACACTTAATATCCACTTATATTGGGTGTATTTATATTTTTCACACATAATTATGAGATTGATTTATCCTTAATTTAAGGATACCTTCTTTTTAAGGGATTTCATCTCATTTTACATTTCTATTGAGACTTCATTGTTGTTATGCACCAATTTACTCTTATATGGTGTATATACAATGATTTGGAATATTATATCATGAATCCATTTATTCTCATGATGTTATAAAGTTCTGATTAAATATTATTCCTCAATTATTGTATTCAAGTGTCTCTAATTTTGGTAAAAACCCTTTAACTAAAATATCACTTTAAATGTTTTAATGATTTGTTCTTATAAATATTTCTCATTAATATCCATGTTTTCAAAATGGTTTTAAGGATTTATTTATATGGATATTAATGGTTTAAAATGTTAAAAGCTTCAAGGTGGTATGAGACACTTTGATTCAAAAATATCTTTATTAAATGTTTTAAATGGTTTTGAAAATGGTTTTTTTGAATGGATTCATTAATTCAATATCCTAAAATGTTATATTGTTATTAAAATGTGGGAATGTTATCTTTTCTTTATGATTAAGTTATGTTCTATGATTATGTTATGTTTCTTGGGCATTGTTTATGAAAACGGGTGGTTCCGTGATAAAATAAGGGTGGGTGAGCCCGATATAGTTCTACAATGCATTGGGTAACGCGAAGGACTTAAACATTAAGGTTTCTCCGAAGAGATTTAGGGAATATACTTTTATGGGTATTCCAAACATAACCAAGAGGGTTACTCCTTACGTAAGAATGTTATGAATGCCTCAAGTTACCTTTATGTCTTATTATTTCTATGATTTATTCATGATTTCATGAGGTATGTTAAAATGCTTATGTTTTATGGGTAAAGTATAATTTCATTCTTATGTATATATGAACTCGTGTTTCTTTTCCATATTTTTATAACCCTTACTGAGCTTTTTATGCTCATCCCATGTTTTTGAAATGTTTTTCAAAAGTCAAGGGAATGGTAGATGATATGATGATAGTGTCAAGGAAGTGTCAAGAAAGAATTCATGTTTTATTTTAAATATGTTTCCGTTTATGGGAAAAATGAATACTATCTTTTATGTAACCACTTTGTTTAAATGTGGAATGTAATGAAAGTTTTATGATCTAATTCTCTAAAACTCTAAACCTGAAAAGATCCTCAATGTGTAATCTTGTAATAACTCACGATTAAGTAAGGTTTTAGGCTGGGGCCTTATACATAGTAACCTTACATGAGACCTTGATCCATGTAAGGCTATTAAGTGTAAGTTCCTCTATTTTTAAGCATACTCCATGGTTAAAATGTCCTTATTACCAAGAATATAAGTTATAATATTTGGAATTTCATAATTCACATTAGGATTTCCTATCCATGACTCGATATTAGGATGGGATTATTATATATTTCTTTTACACATGATCTAGACATGTGCAAGGATGTTTAAATAATTATACATGGATTGATTCTCAGTATCTTGGGAAAAGTAGAGATTTTTAGATCACTTATCTCACACCCAAACATGAATGTTACATTCATTTAAACTCTTTTAGTGTTTGGTTCTTCTATTTATGTTTGGTTTTCAAACCTAACTATACACTAGGACACTATTTGTATAAACCCAAATATCCTATCATGGGTGTATCCATAGAGACTATTGTAGTTATAATCCTTCACCAGAATAGTATAATTACCTATACAAGAAATATATTTAGCTTAATTTCTATTATATCAGAACATATAGATTTGAACCATATATTTTAGACTCATCCGTAGATCCCACCAACTCCAATTTACCTTTACAGACTAGTTCTTAGGCCCTCTCATGCTTGTCGAGTTTTTCAAAAACCTTGTATTAGAATGAAATAATTTCATTTTCTATGTACACGATTCAGATATGTGCAAATACCTTTTAAGAAATATGTTTTTCTTGATTCCTATTTATTTAGAATATATAGTGATGTATAGACTTCCTATCTCATATTGAACCATAATTTCTATCCCAATTAAAACCTTGATTTTTCTTAGTATTGGAGGCCTCCCCAATTCACGTTGGGTTTTCTCTATGGGTTCAACAATAAGATGATTTCATTTCATTTTTTTCACATGATCCAACTCTGTACAAAGAGATCACATAAAGGTCCTCATTATATGCGATCAAACAACATGGAATTTTTGTTCTTGTTACATAACATTAAAATGAATGGTATCTGAGTCCTTATTGAATTCCATGAAACTCCATTACATATTGTACATTCTACAGGACCCTAAAGTAATTAGAGTGGTCCATCCAATATGAGATGGCATCCCTACATGAGATTAAGATCTATGTAAGGGTACTAAAATTATGGTTTTTATCCATAAAACTATATAAGGGTACAATTAATTCATTCCTAATAACATATCTTAGTTTTTTGGATTTCTTAATTAATGATAGGTTTTTTCTTATATAGTTAGATTCTAGGAAATTATTTTTATATCTTTATCTTGTGCATGAGACTGATCTATATAGATAAAATATTTAATAACTATGTGTGGCTGGATTTCTCTTATCACTAGAAACATAGAGAAGATCAAATATCTTATCTTTAATCTAACTAGAATATATTATTCCCATATAATTCTATGCTCAATCATAGTGTACGATTTCTTCCCATTCACTTTGGGTCTTCTCCAATGGCCCTACACTAGGATGGAGGCATTTTATTTTATCTTTTGCATGATCTAGATATATGAAGATAAACTATATCATAATTATGTGTGTCAAGATACTTATTATTAGATAATACATATCTATATCTGAACTATATATTATTGACCCAGTCACAAATAATTATTCACCTTCATCCCCCCACATCATCCCATAATAGGTGAACCTTGGATAGTTAAATACTAGAGTGTTATAATCTATTTTAAAGTTTTTCTTCTTATAGAATAAAATCTGTACCTTAAGTGTTTGAGTCATTATAAGTCTTTCATGGCTATTTGTAATGAGAAAATTGTATTCCAAAGGGACACCCCTTCTTGGTAGCGACAACTATGCCACCATTTCCAGCTTTTTAGCCTGAGGCATGTTTATTCTAAGGATAATTTCTTCTAACCCCATTGGAACTTTACAAAAATATAGTGGATCCCATTATTTGAATTTAGTTATTGACCATCATCATCATGCCTATTCTATTTCATCACTTCCTAACTCAAATACCACATGATATGATTTACATCAATTTTATTCCTTTTTAAAAGGTGTTAGATCACTCCAAGATGTTGGGCCCCATTTGAGTTATCTTATCACACTATTAATTAATGGTTTTAACACCATGACATTAAATTGAATCACCTCCCTCTAAGAGTTCCTATATTAGTATTGATCTATTATTCACATTGGGTTATCACCTTTCCTCACTTTATAGACTGCAATGTTTTTTTAATGTTTTGCGACCATAAAACCCAAATAAATCTTGGTATGAGACCTATAAACATGATCTATGTGAACATATTTCAAGATTTTTATATTGATGGAGGCCCTCACTCATTCATATCGGGTTGACCTTGCCTATTTATTGGGCACAAAACCTCACTCATTACAGTTGGGAAAATCTATGTGACCTTAAACCCCAAATTTTTTTTTCTGAGAACTAAAACCTTAAACTATCCAAGTAAAAACATGTAGTACTCACTAGTTTGAAAAAAAATAAAGTTAGACTTGGTAAAAATTTGAGCATCCACTGGCTAGGCATGCACCTTTTATATATTAGGAAAACTTTTGAGCATTTAGAATGTGAAAAGGCATAAAATTTATCTGGTTTAAAACCTGCAAAGGGAAGTTGGAGGAAAAGTTGAGTTTTTCCCTTTAAGCCTCTCCCCATCGATGACATAAGAAAAATTTAGGGGAAAAATAAAAATACATAAATATTGTATAGAACACTATTTCACCCTAATCAATTTGAGCAATTCTCTCTAGGTCTATCAACCAAAGAAAATATTAGATCACCCTTCTAATCCTCAAATATATTGGTTTAGAAGATTTATGAAAAATGAAAAAGGTGTAATTTTTGGGTACTTAATCCCTTTTGAGAATTGAAATCCTCCTTCAAAATCCTATTTTATAATTTTCATTATGCTGAGTCATTTAACACTCTCACATATCCCAATGGGATAACCTTGACATACAATGATGGTATAGGTTCCCTATACTTTTCTCACCTATATCAATGTTAGAGAATAAGATTAAGTGAAAACCAAATATTGTAGTCCTTTATCCCATGAAATTTCCTCATATTATAGTGATATTGTGTGTTCTACCATATCGATCCTGCCTTATCCATCTAATGATACATCTTTAAAACATGATAGATTGATTCATGCATTTCATCATTGAATTTAGTAGTTGGAAGTTATCATTTATTTGATCCATTCCTTGTTAATGTTCAAGTGTATTTAGTTTCAAAGATATTACACTTCATGAGTTTTATATATTTATAGAGATTTATGGATGAGTTAATACAGATGTTGAACAAATTAAAATGGTATAAAACAATGGGAATATTCTTATTAATTAATAAAAAGAGATAGGATAATCCATAATTCAGAGTCTATATTACTTTAACCATGTGAATTATGTGGGAGAAAGTGATATTATATTACAAATTATGACTAGTGGAGTCATAAATTTAGGTCATTTATACTCTAGGTTATTGAGGACTGGATATAACTTATCTAATGTTACAAATTACTCTTTTATATCATGTCACAATACCTATACCTTTTAGATAAAAACAATCCCTATTTTTTTATCTTCTGAAACAATATTTTTTAATCCTATATCACCTTCACAGTAGTGGATAACTCTTTATAGAGTTTAAATACAAATTTCTTTCCTTTTATGACTTCTTGTTACTAATTTACTACCACTTATGCATGTTGAGAAACTTCATGAAGCACTAAAAGTCAAATATTTGTAGAATAAATCACTAATTATACCCTATAAAATAATAATTATTATTCCTTCTAGTACTCTTACTCAATAATAATTTCCTACATGGTAGCATGAATGGTTCATTTATCATCCCTAATGTATCCCAGAGTCTAAAAAATTTGGGAGAACCTATATGGGTTCTTTCATAGACCCTGCATTGGAGTTTTTTTTGGGTAAAATTACATATTCAATTCTATATATTATTTAACTAAGTGCATTAGAAATCGATATAATCCTATTCTATCTTAGAGTCACTCCAAAAAACAAAAATATACTCTTGGACTAGTTAACTTAAATGCATCTGACCATGTCTATCATTGAAGACATTAGAGTTAAAATTTATATACCCCTAATAACAACTAGTAAATAGTATAATTGTGAGAAGGGTTTTGATTCCATGGGGAAGGCTTAATTTTTTTATGTGTGTGAGACCAAAATAAGAAAAACACAAAAGAAAAAAAACAAAAGAAAAAAAAAACAAAAACAAATAGGAAATGATGAAGGTAGGGTGAAGTGGAAGTGATACAGGGGGAACAACTTCAGAGCATAATATAAAAAATCGATCTATTTAGGGTCCTCAGGCTATTTTTAACTGATGAAAAAAAAATTTCCTATTATTCTCAAATTAATTAAATAATTTAGTGCCTAATAAATGTTATAGATTTACCAATCTTTCACTTTAGTAAACTTCCAATGTTTAGTGAACCTTATTTAGTTTTGATCATTTGATATTAACTTAGGAATTAATCCATTCATTATGGAGAAGATATGAATTTACATTTTCTAATTTTTGGTACTTTAGTCAATGATCCAAGGTAAAATTAAACCAATACCCTCCCTATTGGTTCTTGAGTAGTGAAAAATGATGTTCATAATCAAACAAAAAATAAAAATGAATTTAAATACACACTAAATAAAAGTATCAATTCAAGTAAAATGGATACAAAGATAATCAATCTATCCCAACAAAATTACCCTAATCAAATTAGATACTCATGGAAAAATAGAAATGAAAATAATGAGAAGAAATATATAAATAAACATCTATGGTTAGATTTCTCCCCCCCCCCTCCAGCTTTGGTTCAGATTCCCACTCTAAGCTCAGTTGTATCCTCCCTATTCTCTATGCTCTAGATGGTGAATGGTGGAATGATTTTGGATCATTGGGTTCTGGAATAGATGGATGGATGGATAATATATTGGGATCAAGTATCCTTTCCTAAATAGGAAAACTCTACACACCTCTTCTGCATTCTCATGGTCACTGCTAAGTCAAATTTCCACATCTTCTGCATGGCATGTCTGTCACTGTACATCCTACTCATCCAGTAACTCTATCCAAGGTCGCTCAAATAGAAGGAATATATACTAAGTGTTTCATTCCATACGACAACCATGATCCAAATCTGGGATGGTTTCCACATGCCATGACCGTGCGCTCCTCCCACCTAGAGTGCTTTGACACACCCGTCACTAGTTTCGAGTGGAACTCCATAATTCAAGAAGTTTTGAACTCCTTGTAGCACTTCTTTGATGTTTCCATTAGTTCATGCACTCAAAGTATTAAATAAATAAAATTTAAAGTATTAGTAATATAAATATCATTTATATATACTATTTAATTATTATAATAATAATTATTAGTATAAATATATGAATATATATATATCAACATATATATATGGTTTTTATAATAATTATTATATACTTTATAAATAAATTTAATTATTTTTAGAATTATATATATATATTAAAATTAATGTTATATTTAGTATATTTATTATTATTTATTTTCATTATTGTATATTTTAATTATCAAATTTTTAATGTTATTTGTTAATTTTAATTATTATTTTTTTTAATTTTTTTCTCTTAGTCATGGGAATCTTCTATATGCCTAGGATGCCTTTGAGTGGTTTATTTTTCTGCAGTCGACCATATGACTGGGTTTCTAGCGGGCACTCATCTTCCTCACATGGAGCTCTATGGGTGCTCGAATTATCATCAAAAATAATGCGTAGCTTCATCTACTCATCCTATTCTTCAACCATGGGAGGATTCAGAATCAAGGTGAGTCGATTCATGATCTTATTCTATAACTGATTTTTTATAGTTCGGTGTCATCAGGTGTTTGTTTGTCAACAATGAGTTTTGGGTTCTTCTCAAATCTAGGTATTCTAATAGTGGAAACATTGGATTTAGGATCTTTGGTGATGAAAATGTGTTGTTTGGCCTTTAGTATTTCATTTTCAATCATCGCTTCCATCGATTTCATGGGGGATTATATTGTTTTCTTCAAATTGGCATGGGTTTCATCGACAGGTGAAACCTGTTGAAGGGAGAGAATAATAGATCATCAGATACATGGGAAGTGTTGTGATAATGGATATAGTAGTGATGTAACCAATAGTGTATTGATATTAGAAGATCATACGATAGAATATAAGCTTATAATTTCATTTGGGAAGGTATAAATCTTCATGGATGGTTCAAGATACATAGGTAGATCCAGATCTACCAATGTTAGATGATGATAAATGAGTTTTTCTATTAGGTATATAGAGTGGAAGAAGAGGATTATATACCAATAGTAGGGGATTTATTGTGGTATATGTTGAGTGGCCAATGGTATCATAAGGGATTAAGGTGGATTAGAAGAGGCAGAATGAATGATTTTGATCTACTAGTGGCAGGGTAGAAGTGGTAGATGGACAGTGATAGTGGATGGGAATCAGGTCGATGGTAGATGTCTAATCTACCGATGGAAGGGAGTGTGATAGATATTTATGCTACTGGTATCTAAAAATCTATCAATAGATAGAGTGATAGGGTAAGGGTGGATCGATAGTAGAGGATGTTGGTAAAGGCAGAATTGTGCTACCAGTGGATGCTGAGTGGTGGTAAAAAGAGGAGTGGTGGTTCTGCAGTGGATTGGTATATTAATGTATTGGTGGCACTGGATGTTTTCATGGTGGTATTAAGAGGATTGATGGTAGATATGGGCCAACGAAATCAACATTCGCCTGAAAAATAAACATAATATAGAAATTTTACAATTACAAAAGAAATGAAACAAAAAAAATTAAAAATTAAATAACAAAAAGTAAAATTATTTATTTTCAAGTTAAAATGTTGAATTATTTGAATTTATTTATGAATTAAAATTAATAAAAATAAGATAAAAATAATTTATCAATAAAAACATTGACAATGAATAATTTTTTTAAATAAAAAGTTTAATTAAAAAAATTAACATTTTATTAATTTGAAATAAAATTTAATAAATAAATTAATAAAATCAAAGAATGACCTTAAAAATGAAATATTATTATTTTGAAATACACAAGTGAAATAAAAAAAAATAAATAATGAAATTAACTATTTAGAATTAATTAATAGAATGAATGTATATAAATTAATATAAATAATAGTAAAAATGATGGGTCTGAATATAGTAACTTATTAAAATAAAATTATAAATATGAACAAAATAAAAAATAAATTTCCTATTTAAACAAACAATTCAAAAATTTAATAATTTAGTTCAAAAATAAAAATAGTAGTACATTGATAAATTAAAATCATAATTTGGTTACGAAAAATAAATATAATTATTATAAAATATGTGGTAAAATGAAATGAAATAAGAGACACATCAAATTCTTGCACACTTAATCAATTTCACTTTAGAAAATTAAATTAATTAAATTTATTTAAAAATAATATTAAGAATTAAATGAGTATCCTTCTTGAGTTATAAATCACTCAAAATTAATGAAAATAAAAAATCCCTCCAATGCTTTAAAACATAATACCTCATATTTTAATGCCACTCACCATCTCGTTTCCATTTCAACATGGGTTCCAAATCTTGAAGTGAAACATGTTAAATAAAATTAGAACTATAATTTTAACAAGAGATACTAAAATTAATGATTCTCTCCAAGGTTTCACAAATTGATGATCCATTGTTTTTTTCCTGCACATCATTGATTCAAACCAAATGATTATTATATATGTAAATTGTTCCCTTCTTTATTTGGGTTCAAAATTACACACACCTAAATGAGTTCATTTTTTACAAGGGCCTTTATTTTAATTTTCCGAGCCATAATTATTGTGCATAGAACTATAAAAATAAGTTATAAAATTTGAAAATGGATTTTATTTAAATATAGAAACTCACAGAATTTCCTTATTTTGAAGACTCACTATGTGATATCATTTTCCCATTTTACTCCAGATTCAAAGGACTTATATGATTATCATTTGAGTAGGATCCATATTGTGTTTGTTCAAAATGATAGTTTCCCCAAGGTTAAAGTTAAAATTTCTTATTTTCTTAAGTTATAATCACTATTTTATAAATATCTCATCCATCACACTCCATTTCCTAGTTCCTAATGTGAACTTCGATAAAATAGTAGGGCATAATCACTCAATAATCATGAAATTATATCAATTTTAGACTCTTTAAAAACCCTCAATCTAGAATTAAATTATCTCGTAAGTATCATGCAATGAATTTTTTTTTGATGTTGTTTTTTTATTTTGATTCAATTTAAAAACAAAAAGTGTATTTATATATTGATAGGGTAAAATTTGGGAAAAAATTAGGGTTTTTGATGTGTTATCGATGAAATATAGTTCAGCTTAATTTAGACCCCTCCCCTATACTTAAAATGAAACAATATTCTCATTTTTGAATCTTATAGTGGGTGGCACATGTAAACAGTTTTGATTTAAAATATTTAGAAATTAATCATAGACTAGATTTTGTTTTAAAGAGATATAGTAATATTTAAACACATTTTTTCACACCATACTAAAGAAAATAACATTATACAATAGGGAACTCTACTTCCCACTACCAAACAGTTAAGGACATAAAAATATGTTCCAAATGTTTTCATGAAATAGGTGATATCATAAATGATTTTTAACAAATTAGAAAAATATAATAAAAGTGAAAACTCTAATGTGTTCAATGGTAATTTGAAACTGTAGAAATCACAAAGAAGGATAAAAAAAATCTAAAACATAAGTCATAATTTTATAATAAACCATCAACATCACTATAAAAAGATAAAAAATAATTTAAAAAGTTACCCCCCAAATAAAAATATGCTCTTATCAATGTTTTACAATAGAAGTGTAACCACCATCACAAAAATTAAAAATAATCATCTAGTCAAGAATTAATAGATCTAACAAATTGAAAATATTAACATGAGATATTTGACAATTTAAAATAGAATTTGATATTGACTAGAGTTTTAGTTGAGGGATGTTTTATATGGTTTTATCTACATGTATCTCTTTCTTGAATTGAAGTTCAAACAAACCCTTCCACTAGTAAGAAATTCTCACAAAATACCATGCTAACATCACATGGTTAATCCAAAAACCACACTCTATCTGTACCATATGGTAACTCAACTAGTCCACTTTCAAATTGAAATAAAGAAGACACGAGAAAAAAATTTAATGTATATTTCAGTAAAAAATGGTTCACCAATCTAGAGAGACACACAACTGAGCATGGATAAATTGAAAAAAAGAAACATTTATAGATAAAAATAAGAAGATCACAGGTTTCATCCCATAGAATGATAGTTTTTTAGTCCCCATCCAAAATAAATCCCCTGAATAATTATCCATGGTCATTCAATGGGTAAGATTCATCAATACTTAATCCCACAATATTTCCTTTTTAAATTTCAACAAGTTCACACAAAATATCATATGAATCAATAGTTTAAAGAAGTCTCGTAAACTATTTCATAAATCTATAACTAAGAATCATTGCATCAATAGCTTCAAAATCTATAAAATTACTCAATCAATTTGTTATATAAGGAAAAAATCAACATGATATCCAAGTTGACCAAACTCACCATAAAAGGAATCCCTAAAATTTTCCCCCACACATGAGAGTTTCTAAAGTTCAAAAAAAGAAATAGTAGTTGCTAAAGTTAGTTAACTGTTAATTTCAGAGTGACTTTTATAGGTATCTTCCTTAGGTGATTCAATAGGAGAATCATAAATCTTTTTTAAGAATATCTCAAACTATTGAAAAAATATTTCAATATTGAAGTGGTGAGAATAAATAGGCACATACATGTTGTCATTATTTTTTGAAATGAAAAGTAACCCCTATAGCTCACTCTTAATATATTTTTAAAATTCATCTCTAACTCCAAGTAGAACAAAATGTATTTTAGACATATACATAACCTCAGAACTTCGATTTTCTATAGAAAAATCATCAGCAATAGAATCTCTCTACTTATGTTTTTAGGAACAAGAAACAATTTTAGGGAGGGGATCATGTGAGGGTTGTGAACTATGAACAAATTGAGAAAATTATTAGCAAGATATCTTGTTCTAGGATGAATCACTTCATGGTTTTGAGAAAAGTATTTTTTATTTTGGTTCTCAAATATCCCCATACATTCCAGCTCAAGTGTGGACTCATATTGAACCAAATTAGCCTCAAAATGTTCATTTATAGACTCAATGATAAAATAATCAAAGGGTTGATGAAGGTATTTTCTAACCATATATTTAAACACATATTTTAAAAACTTGATAAACTTTTAGCTCACATCTATTGGAGAGTTCTTGTAAACTCAAAAATTCCTCTAGGATGTCACCATCTTAGAGGGTAAAAATACCCTTTGAGACATCAATGACAACCCAAAAAAAGCTAATAATGGCCTTCCTAAAATTATTAAAACCATGTTTTTGAACCCCATGTGTAGAATAAGGAAGTATATAGGAAAAATAGTTCCCCTACATCAATTAACAAATCATACACCCTCCCATTAGGGTAGGAATATGGCCTTTCAGTTAGTTATAGTCTTAGTGGAATTGGTTTTAGCTCTTTAAGGACCAAACAAGTGAACATGGAGTAGGGAATAAGGTTTATGCTATCCCCTAAATCTCACAATCACTTAATCTCCTCACATAGACCTATTTTACAAGATATGATAAAACAACCACATTCTTTCAGTTCAGGGGGGGGGGGATATCCTTTTGTACTATGACACTAGAATCCTCATTCAAATTAACTATAATAGAATCAATCTCTTAATTCAACTCATGTTTTCTCATACTTTTTGGCTATATAGAGGGCCTCAACTTTTGTTAAAATCTATATTACATTAAACATCAACCATTGTTAGTCAAATATATATGACCTTAAAATTCATCTCTACATGGCCCAAATTTTAAGAGAATACACTATTTAATGAAAAATGTTTTGTGGTTCTCAAGTTGAAAATACATAAAGGTATGAAAAAGAAAAAGTTAAGTCTTAATTACATAATCCCTCCATTTCATGGATTAAGAAAAATTTATGTAAAAAAATTAAGAAGATGAAAAGATTTTGGGGACCAATAGTTGGTCTTATAAAAACTCGAGTGATTCTTACTAGACCCAATAATATAGGAAACATTTAGGGAAAATCACCTTCACTCTCTATTAATGAGATCAAATTGTTCCATGGGTATATTTTCATTCATAACTAGGTCACTTCCTTATTTTAAGTAGTCCCTCTTTTTTAGAAGATCATGTGTATAAAAAAATTCATGTTATATCCCTTCAACCTAATAATTTGTTCAATATATAGTGGTGTAACCTTTAGGGTGATCAAAACCATCTTGAATACCCTTTTCTTAGTGAACTTACTCAATACCTTTGATGTATGAATCATCACAAACCCAAATCATTGAGATGAGGCTCTCCTCTTGGAATCCTAAAACCTAGATCATATCATCTTTATTTCCCATTTTATAGAAATTGGTAATGATCATGATCAACACCAAATAATAAATTTTCTTGGTAATGATATATGTTTCTATAATATGGAATTTTAACAAAGAAAAAAGTTTATATCCCTAGGAGAATATCCTTTAACCCCATGAATTGTGTCCTAATAGTGCAGTGGTAGTCTCTCCATTACCAATGGTTAACTTATTCTCACTTTTTTCAATTTTCTCTTAACGTAGACATTATCATGTTTTTATTTACACATTCCAAAACCCAACTAATCAATTTCATTCAAATACCCTCGATGATGCACATTTTTGTATCATACATGTTTCCAACATGAAAATATGACACCATTTCTTTCACCCTTTAATATCTTGATACAAATTTTATATAGAGAATGGGATTTCTTGATTTGTGATTATCCTATTGAAAAATTTTCATTGGACATTGGGTTATATCCATATTACCGTAAACTTCTTGAAATAGTGTCATAGTCACACGGTCTTAAAATACATGACATATGGTTATAGTAATACGACCTTAAACTACATGACATAGGGTCCTAGTCACATGACCTTAAACTGTATGAAATATGGTTCACATTGTACGGACTCAAACCACATGAAACCTAAGTTCACTCTGAATGATTCTAATTTTATTAGAACTAATCCTCATAATTTGAACTTAAATTGTAAGGATCAATAGTAGTTGTTGCAGGATATTAAACTATGTGACATATGGTCCGTGTCATATGAACCTTAAACTAATTAGAGTGTCATGTTATGTATGTTATAGTACCCTTACATGAGACCCTGATCCATGTAAGGCTCCTAAGTTTATGTTCCTCTATTTGCAAGCCAACTACATGGTTAAAATGACCTTATTACCAAGAATATAAGTTATAATATTTGGTATTTCATAATTCACATTGGGGTTTCCTATCTATGACTCAATATTGAGATGATATTATTCAGTGTTTCTTTTACAAATGATCTAGACAAGTGAAGGGATATTTCAAGAACAACACATGGATTGATTCTCAGAAACTTTGGAAAAGTAGTGATTTCTAGATCACTTATCTCATACCAATAAATGAATGTTACCTTCATTGAAACTTTATTAGTGTGTGGTTCTCCTATTTATGTTAGGTTTTCTACCCTTACTAGACACTAGGAGACTATGTGTATAAAACCAAACATCCTATCATGGGTGTACCATATAGCTTATTCTAGTTACAATCCTTCACCAGAATAGAATAATTATTTATACGAGAACTATATGTAGCTTAATTTCTAATATACTAGGATATATATAAAGAATTTTGAACCATATATTTTAGACTCATCCATATATCCTAATAACTCCAATTTACCTTTACATTATAGTTCTTAGGCCCTCTCAGGCTTGTCATGTTCTTCAAAAACCTAGTATTAGAATGAAATCATTTCATTTTCTATGTACATGAGTTAGATATGTGCAAATACCTTTTAAGAACTATGTTTTTCTTGATTCTTATTAATTAAGAATACATAGTGACATATAGATTTCCTATCTCATATTCAACCATAATTTTTATCCCAATTAAAACCTTGATTTTTCTTGGTATTTGAGGCCTCCCCAATTCATGTTGGGTTTTCTCTATTGGTTCAACACTAAGATGATTTCATTTCATTTTTTTCACATGATCCAAATCTGTACAAAGCACTCACATAAAAATCCTCATTGTATGAGATCAAACAACATGTAATTTTAGTTCTTGTTACATGAAATTAAAATAAATTTTATCTGAGTCCTTGTTGAATTCAATGAAACTCCATTACATGTTGTACATCTTGAAAGACCCTAAAAAAATTATAGTGGTCCATCCAATATGAGATGACTTCCCTACAAGAGAGTTATATCTATGTAAGGGTACCAAACATATGGTTTTTATCCATAATACTATGTAAGGGTAAAATTCCTTAATTCCTAATAATATTTCACAGTGTTTGGTATTTCTTAATTAATGTTAGTTTTTTTCTTCTATAGTTCGATACTAGGTCATGATTGTTATATCTTTCTCTTGTGTATGAGACAGATCTATGCATATAAAATATATGATAACTATGTGTGTCTTTATTTTTATTACCACTAGAAACATAGTTATGATCAAATATATTATCTTGAATCTAGCTAGAAGATATTATTCTAATACAATTCTATGCTCGATCATAGTGTACGATTTCTCCTCATTCACTTCAGGTCTCCTCCAATATCCCTATACTTGGATGGAGGCATTTTACGTTATCTTCTGCATGAGATAGATCTATGAAGATATACTATATAATAATTATGTGTGAATTGATTCTTATTACTGGATAATACATAGCTATGTATGAACTATATATTTCTGACCCATTCACAAATCATTATTCACCTTCACCCCCCACAAGATCCCATTGTAGCTGAACCATGGATAGTAAAATACTGGAGTGTTCTAATTTTTTTTAATTTTTTATTCGTATATACTAAAATGTGTACCGTAAGTGTTTGAGTCACCATAAGTATTTCATGGTTATTGGTAATTAGAAAATTTGATTCCAAAGAGACACCCCCCATTAGTAATTATAACTGTGCCACCATATCCATCTTTCTAGCTTGAGGCATGTTTCATTATAAGAGAAGTTCCTCTAACCCCATGTGACTTTAAAAATACTATAGTGGATCCCATTATTTTAATTTTGTTAGTGACCATACTCATCATGGTTGTTCTATTTCATCATTTCCTGACTCAAATAACACATGTTATGATTTAAGTCAGTTTTATTCCTTTTTAAAAGGTGTTAGATCACTCCAAGATGTTGGAACCCATTTGGGTTATCTTACCACACTCTTTATTAATGGTTTTAACACCATAATATAAAAGTTCATCACCTCTCTATAAGAGGTCCTATGTTAGTATTTATCTCTTATCCACATTGGGTTATCACCTATCCTCAATGTATAGAATGAAATGTTTTTTTCCAAGTTGTGTAAACTTAAAACCCCAAAAACTCTTGGTATTAGAACTCTAAACATGATCTATGTGAATTTTTTTTGAGGATGTATATATTGATGGAGGCCCTCACTCATTCATACCTGGTCAAACTTGCCTATGAATTGAGCACAAAACCACACCCATTACAGTTAGTGAAATTTGTGTGTCCTTAAACCCCAAACAAATTTTGTTCGATAACTAAAACCTTAAACTATTGAAGCAAAGAGATGTTGTAGTGACTAGGTTGAAAAACCATTAAGTTTACATGGTAAAATTTGAGTCTCCACTGGCTAGGTATGAACCTTTCATGTCTTAGGAAAACTTTTGACTGTTTGGAATGTGAAAAGGTATAAAACTTATCAGGTTGAAAACATACAAATGGAAGCCAGATAAAAATTTATGTTCTTTCCCTTTAAGCCTCTCCCCATTGATGACATAAGAAAAATTTAGGGGAAAAATAAAAATACACAAATCTTGTAGAGAAAACTATTTCACCCTAAATAAAGTTGAGCAATTCTCTCTAGGTTTATAGAAAAAATAAAATGTTAGATCAAACTTCTAATCCTTGAATATACTGGTTTAGATGACTCATCAAAAATGAAAAAAGGTGTAATTTTTGGGTACTTGAGCCCTTTTAAGCATTGAAATCTTCTTTCAAAATCCCATTTTATAATTTTCAGTATGACAAGTCATTTAATTATATCACATATCTAAATGGGATAACCTTGACTTACAATGATGGTATATGTGACCTATACTTTTCTCACCTATATACATGTAAGAGAATAAGCTTAAGTGAAAACCAAATATCACATTCTTCTATCTCATGAAATTTCCTAACATTATGTTGATATTGTATGTTCTACCAAATTGAGCCTACCTTATCCATCTAATGATATATCTTTAAAATATGATATATTGATTCATGAATTTCATCATTGAATTAATTATTTAGAAGTTATGATTTATCTGATCCATTCCCAATTAATGTTCAATTGGATTTAGTTACTATGATATAATGCTTCATGAGTTTCATAGATTTATATCGATTGAAGGATGAGTTAATATAGATGTTGAACAAATTAAAATGGTATAAAACAAGGGTAATGTTTTCATTAATTAATAAAAAGAGATATGATCATCCCCAATCCATAGTCTATCTTACTCTAACCATGTGAATGATGAGGGAGAAAGTGAGATTATATTACAAGGTATGATCAGTGGAGTCTTAAGGTTAGGTCATTGATACTCTAGGTTGTTGAGGACTTGACATAAATTAAACAATGTTACAAATTCTTCTTTTTCATCAAGTCACAATACCTCTACCCTAGAGATAACATCCATCCCTATTTTTTAGCTTCCTCAATAAGATTTTTTTAACTCTCTATCACCTTCTCAGTAGTGGATAACTCTCAAATGAGTTGAAATAAAGAGGTAATTTCTTTTATGACTTCTTTTTATTAATTTTATACCACTTTTTCATGTTGAGAAACTTCATGAAGCACTAAAAATCTAAGATTCAGAGAATGAACCACTAATTATACCCTATATAAAATAATAATTACTCTTTATAGTACTATCACTCAATAATAATTTCCAACATTCTCACATGAATGGTTCATTTTTCATCCCTAATATATCCCAAAGTCTTACAAATTTGGGAAAACATATAAAGCTTATTTTATAGACCCTCCATGGGATTTTTTGGGAGAAATTACAAATTTCATTCTATAAAATTATTCAATAAGTGCATCCGAAATCTATAGACTCCCATTATATCTTATAGTCACTCCCAAAGAATAAAATGTTCTCTAGGACCAGTTAACTTAAAAGAACCTGACCATGTCTGTCATTGAAGACATGAAAATTAAAATTTATAAACACCTAATATCAACTAGTAACTAGTATAATAGTGATAAGGGTTTTGATTCCCTGGGGAAGGCTTAATTTTTTTGTGTGTGTGTGTAACCAAAATAAGAAAAAAATGAAAGAAAAAAAACAAATCGGAAATGATGATGGTAGAGTGAAATAGAAGTGATGTAGGGGGAACAACTTCAGAGCATGATACAAACAAATAGTTGAATTTAGGATCATAAGTCTATTTTTATCTGATGAAAATATATTCTCATATTCTACTCCAATTAAATAAATTATTTTGTGCCTAATAAAAGTTATAGATTCAGCAACCTATCACTTCAGTGAACTTGCACTGTTCGATGAACCATATTTAGTTTTGATCATTTGATATTAAATTAGAAATTAATCCATTAATTATGGATAATATGTGAATTAAAATTTTATAATTTTTGGTACATTGGTCAATGATCTAAGGTAAAATGAAATCACTACCCTTCCCATCAGTTATTGAGTAGTGAAAAATGATGTTCATAATCAAATTGAAAATAATAATGAATTTAAATATACACTAAACAAAAGTGTCAATACAAGTAAAATGGATACAATGATAATCAATAAATCCCAAAAGGATTAACCTAATAAAATTATCTAATAATGGGAAAATAAAAATGAAAATAATGAGAAGAAATACATAAAGAATAATCTATGGTGAGATTTCTCACCTTTTCTAGATTTGGTTCGGATTCACACTCTTAGCTTAGTTGTTTCCACTATATTCTATGTGATCTAAATGGTGAATGGTGGAATGGTTTTAGATAATCTAGTTCTAGAATAGATGGATTGATGGATAATATCTTCAAATCAAGGATCATCCTTTAAATATAAAAGCTCTACACACCTCCTCTGTGTGGTCATGGTCAATGCTAGGTCAAAGTTCCACATCTTCAATGTGGCATGTCTGTCACTATACATCCTACTCATCTATTTACTATAACCAAGTTACCCTAAATAGAAGGAATTACTACTCAATGTTTCATTCCATTCAACAATCATGATCCCAATTATGGTTGGTTTTTACAAGCCATGACCGTGCACTCCTCCCACATGGACTGCTTTGACACACCCATCACTAGCTCTGAGTGGAACTCCATACTTCAAGAAGTTTTTAACTCTTTGTATCACTTCTTTGATGTTTCCATTAGTTCCTACACACAAATCATTAAATAAATAAAATTTAAAGTGTTAGTAATATAAATATCATTTATATATATATCATTTAATTATTATAGTAATAATCATTAGTATAAATATATTAATATATATATCAACATTATATATGCTTATTATTATAATTATTATATATTTTATAAGTGAATTTAATTATTATTAGAATTATATATATATTAATATTATTGTTATATTTAGTATATTTATTGTTATTTATGTTTATTATTGTATATTATAATAATAATTTTTTTAGTGTTATTTGTAAATTTTACTAATTATTTTATTTTTAAAATTTTTCTCTTAGTCATGGGATTCTTCTATATCCTTAAGATGCCTTCGAGCAAATTCTTTTTCTGTAGATGACCATGTGACTGGGTTCATAGCGGGCACTCATCTTCCCCACATGAAGCTCGATGGGTGCTTGATTCATCATAAACAACAAGGTGTAGCTTCATATACTCATCCTATTCTTCAACCATGGGAGGATTTAGCATCGAGGTGAGTAGATTCATGCTCTTATTCTATAACTAATTTTTTATAGTTTGGTGTCGTCAAGTGTTTGTTCATCCACAATGATTTTTGTCTTCTTCTCAAATATGGGTATTCCAATAGAGGAAACATCGAATTTTGGCTCATTGGTGATGAATATGTGTTCTTTGGCCTTTAGTTTTTCATTATCGATCGTATCTTCCATTGATTTTATTGGGGATCATCTTGTTTTCTTCAAATTGGAATGGGTTTCATCTACATGTGCATAATGATGAAGGGGGATAACAATAGATCATCAAATATAGGGGAAGTGTTGTGATAATGGATCTAGAAGTGATGAGACTGATAGTGGATAAAGATTGGAAGATCATACGATTGAAGGTAAACTTATAATTTCATTTGTAAAGGTGTAGATCTTCATGTATGGTTCAGGATACATTGGTAGATTTGGATCTACCAGTTTCAAATGATGATAGATGAGTTTTTCCATTAGGCATCTAGAGTAAAAGTAGATGATGATCTACTACTAGTCGGGGATGTCTAGCGGTAGATGTTGAGTGTACAATGGTATCATAAGGGATAGAGGTGGATTAGAAGAGGTAGAATGGAAGATTTTGATCTACTAGTGGAAGGGTAGAAGTGGTAGATGGATGGTTATTGTGGATGGAAATCAGGTCGATGGTAGATGTCTGATCTATCATTTGAAGGGAGTGTGATAGATTTTTGTGCTACTAGTAGCCGAAGATCTATCACTATAATACGTGGTGGAGTAGGGGTGGATCAATAGTAGAGGATGTTGGTGAAGGTATAATTGTGCTACTGGTGGATGGTGTGAGGTGGTAAAAAGAGGACTGATGGATCTGTAGTGGACTAGTAGATTAATTTATTGGTGGCAATGGATGTTTTCATGGTGGAAGTAGGAGGATTTATGGTAGATCTGGTCCAATGGAAGCAAAATTCTCCTGAAAAATAAACATAATAAATAAATTTTACAATTACAAAAGAAATGAAAAAAAGAAATTAAAATTAAAAAATTAAAATAGAAATTATTTATTTTCAAGTTAAAATGTTGAATTATTTAAATTTATGAATGAATTAAAATTAATAAAAATAAAAATAAATATAATTTAGTAATAAAAACATTGAAAATGAATAATTTTGTTAAACGAAAATTTTAATTAAAAAAATTAATATTTTATTAATTTGAAATAAAATTGAATAAATAAAATAATAAAATCAAAGAATGACCTTAAAAATGAAGTATTATTATTTTGAAATACACAAGTAAAATAAAACAAATTAAAAAATAGAATTACATATTTTAAATTAATTAAAAGAATGTATGTAAATAATTTAACCTATGGAATAATAAAAAATGATGGGTTTGAATATAGTTACTTATTAAAATAAAATTACCCATATAGAAAAAATAAAAAATAAAATTCTTATTTAAACACAAAAATCATAGATTTAATAATTTAGTTAAAAAATAAAAATAGTAGTACATTGATAAAGTAAAAACATAATTTTGTTACAAAAAATAAAATTCATTATTATAAAATATGTGGGAAAATGAAATAAAATAAGAGACACATGAAATTTTTACACACTTAATCAATTTACCTCTTGGAAATTTCAATTCTTTTAATTTATTTAAAAAGACAGTTAAAAATAAAATGAGTGTCCTTATTGAGTTATAAATCCCTAAAACTAATGAAAATAAAAAATCCCTCCAATTCTTGAAAACAAAATTCCTCCTATATTAATGTCACTCACTGTCTTGTTTCCATTTCAAAAAGGGTTTTGGTTCTAGGAGCGAAAGATGTTAAAAAATTATAACTACAATTTTAAAAAGATAAACTAAAATTAATCATTCTCCCCAAGGATGCACAAATTGAAGATCCATTGTTTTTTTCCATCACTTCATTTATTCAAATCAAATGATTATTATATAAGTAAATTTTTCCCTTTTTTATTTGGGTTCAAAATTACCCACACCTAAATGTGCTCATTTTTTACAAGGACCTTTATTTTAATTTTCCCCACCATATTTATTGTGCATAGAACAATACAAATCACTTATCAAATTTGAAAATGAATTTTATTTAAATATATAAAATCACCTAGTTTCCTTATCTTGAAGACTCACTGTGGGATCTCATTTTCCCATTTTACTCTAGATTCAAAGGACTTATATGATCATCATTTGAGTTGGCTCTATAATGTGCTTGTTCAAAATGAGAGTGTCCCCTAGTTTCAAGTTAAAATTTCATATTTTTTTAAGTTATAATAAAATTTTTATAAAGATCTCTCCCATCACACTCCCTTTCCGAGTTCCTAATGTGAATTTCTATAAAAATAGTATGAAAAAAACACTCAATAATCATAAAATTATATCAATTTTAGACACTTAAAAAACCCTCAATATAGAATGAAATTTTCTCATAAGTAGGATGCAATGAAAATGTTTTTTTCTTCTTTTGTTATTATTTTTTTAATTTTGATTCTATTTTAAAACACAAAATTTATTATTATATTGATAGGGTATAAATTTAGAAAACAAATTTAGGGGTTTTGATGTGTTATATTAGAAACATAGTTTAACTTAATTTATACCCCACCCCTGAACTTAAATTTAAACAATATTCTTATTGTGGAATCTCATAGTGGGTGGCACATGTAAAAAATTTTGATTTCAAAAAATTCAGAAATGCATCACCGACTACATTGTTTAAGGGGATATAGTAATGTTTAAACACATATTTTCACACCATACTAAAACAAATCACATTATAAAATAGGGAAGCCTACTTCCCACTATAAGAAAATTAAGGACATAAAAAATATGATTCAAAATTTTTCATGAAACAGGTGATATCATCAATTCTTTTTAACGAAGTAAAAAAATCATGAAAGTGAAAAATCTAATGTGTTCAATGGTAATTTGAAAATATAGAACTAAAGAACAAGGAAAAAACAAACATTCAAGAACATAAGTCATATTTTTAGAAGAAACCAACATCATGACTATAAAAAGATAAAAAATAATTTAAAAAGTTACCCCCAAATAAAAATATGATCTTACCAATGTTTTACTGTAGAAGTGTAACCATCATCACAAAAATTGAAAATAATACTCTATTCGAGAATTTTTCCTCCAAAAAATTGAAAATATTAACAAGAGACATTTGAAAATTTAAAATAGAATTTTAAATTGACTAGATTTTGAGTTGAGGAATGTTTAATACAGTTTTATCTACCTATAGGTATTTTTATAATTAAAGTTCAAAAAAACTCTTCCACATGTAAGAAATGCTCACAAACAACCATGCTTACATATCATGGTTACTCCAACAACTACACACTATCTGTACATCATGGTAACTCAACCGTGCCACTTTAAAATATAATGAAATTAGACTAGACTAAAAAAATTTCAATGTGTATTTCAGTAAAAAGGGCTCACCAATCCAGGGAGACACACAACCGATGAAGGATAATTTACTCAAACAAAATTAAAGATAAAAATATGAAGATCATGGGTTTTCTCCCATACAGTGCCTGTTTTATTGTCCCCATACAAAATCAATCCCCTAAAGAATTATCCATGGTCATTCAATGGGTAAGATTCATCATTACTTGATCCCTCAGTATTTCCTTTTGAAATTTCAATAAGTACACAAAAAATATAATGTAACTCGGTAGTTTAAATAAGTATCATAAAATATTTCAACACTCTAGGGTTAATAATCCTTGCATTAATAGCTTCTAAATCTATAAAATTACTCAATGAATTTGTTAAAGAATGAATAAATACACATGATATCCAATATGACCAAATTCACTCTGAAAGGAATCCCTAAAATTTTCCCCCACACTTGAGAGTTTATAGAGTTAAAAAAAAGAAATATCAATTATTTTAGTTAGATCACTATTAATTTTAGATTGAATTTTAGTGGTAAATTCCTTAGGTGAGGTAGTGTGAGAATCATAAATGTTTTATAAGAATCTCTCAAACTCATGGAAAAAATTTCAATATTCAAGTGGTGAGAATAAATAGGCACAGAAATGTTGTCCATATTTTGTAAAATGGAAAGAAACTCGTCTTTCTCACTCGTAGCATATTTTGAAAATTTATCCCTAACTAAAATTGGAACAAAATGTGTTTTAGACTTATACTCAACCTCAGAACTTCCATTTTCAATAGAAAAATCATCAACAATAGAATCTCTCTCCATAGGTTTTTAGGAACAGGAAACCATTTTAGGTAGGGGATCATGGGAGGGTTGTGCTCACTGAAAAAATTAAGAAAAATATTAGAAAGATAGCTTAGTCAAGGATGAATCACTTCATGGTTTTTAGAAATGTATTTTCTAATTTGGTTTTCAACTCTCCCCATAAATTTTAACTCAGGATTGGACTTGGATTGAACCAAATTATCTTCAGAATGTTCATTGATAGAATTAATGATAAAATCATCAAAGGTATGATGATTATCTTTTCTAAAATTATATTTATACACCTAATCTATAATATTGATCAACTGTAGCTCACATCTAGTGAATATTTCTTGTAAAATTGAAATTCCTCTCGATCGTCACCATCTTAGAGGGTAAAATTTACCTTTGAGACATCAATGGCAACCCCAACAGTAGCTAATAATGGCCTACATAAAATTATTAGAACCGTGTTTTCTAAATACATGTGTAGAATAAAGAATTATGTGGGAAAATATAGTTCACCTATTTCAACTAACAAATCATCCACCCTCCCATAAGGTTAGAAATGTGTCCTGTCAGCTTGTTGTAGTGTCACAGAAGTTGGTTCCAACTCTTTAAGGCCCAAACATGTGAACAGGGAGTAGGGAATATGGTTTATGCTAGTCTTTAAATCTCAAAAGCACCTAATATACTCACATATACCTATTTTACAAGATATTAAAAATCTATTAGGGTCTTTTAGTTCTGGGGGATATTATTTTGGACTATGACACTAAATTCCTTATTCAAATTAAATATTGATCTCTCACCTGAATCCCTCTTATTAGATAAAAACCTCTTTATAAATTTCAAGTATGTAGGGATTTTTTTCAAAGCTTCCACAAAAGGAATGTGAAAATTGAAGCTCCAAAACATTTTATGAAACTTGAGGCAATAAGGTTCATTTTTCTTTTTCAAACTTTTGGAAAAAGGGATAGTAGAGGGTAATTCTTCAAAAAAGGTGGTTTAATATCCTCATCCTCATACCTAACCTTATTCTTTCTCTATTTTACCAATTTCAGAGTCATTTACCTTTGTTCATGAAATATTTATGTGAATTTTAAACTTTTTATAAATTTCTCAAAACCTACCCAAATTTTTAGATTTGAAATTTTACAGATTTTTAATTATAGTTATAGTTTGAACATAAATTTCTTCATCCCTAGAACATTCCATAATTGGTTCATTAATTTGAAGTCAAGAAATGATTGTTACATACATCACATCCTCTCTTAGGTTTGACTAAGTTGTGTTGGATATTTTCCCTTTATATCTTCATCCTAGATCGCTATCCATTTAGCCAATTGAATGTTCAAGACATTGAATCCTATTATCTATATCATTCCTTAGTGAAATAATCTCACAAAACCCCTAATGCAATATCCATTTTAATCCCCCATGATAATTATTTGGGATCTTGACACAGTTATATTCTGGGACTCTTTAATTCTAAGTCACTTAGGGGAAGGAACTAAAGGATGTGGTACATTCAAATTTTTATTTTTAACTATATTTTCCATATTTTAACTTTTTAACTTCTTTTTTCTGTAAATGAAGAATTTTTTTTATTGATTTTAGATATTGGAGTTCCAATTGTAAATTAAAATTTTGTCTGTGCATGCAGTCAATGATAGTTTTGAAAATATTTTTTTGCAGTTTTTATGATTTTTATTTTCTTAGATGTTTAGTTTTTATATTTTATTAGTTTTTTATAATGTTTTTTTGACTTGGTTTCAAGTTCTTTTCTTGGAAATGACACAAAAATTTGACCATGTATATCATTGAATAAGTGTGAATTAAAATTTATAAAACCCTACTAACTACTAGTAACTAGTATAATGGTGAGTGTGATGTCGATTTCATAGGGAATTCTTAATTTGTGTGTGTGTGACCAAAATAATAAAAAACAAAAAACAAAAAATAAAAAAGAAGTAAATGATGAAGTAAAGGTGAAATGGAAGTTATATAGGGGGAAAAATTTCGAAGAAAGAGATAAAAAATTAATTAATTAATGGTTTTTGGGATTGTTTTAACTAATAAAAAGCTATTCTTCTATTATACTTAAATTAATTCAATTATTAAATTCTTGTAAAATTTATTGATTCACTGATCTATCACTTCTGTGAACTTCCAAAGTTCGACAAACCTTCTTTAGTTTTTATCTTTCGGTATTAACTTAAGAATTAAAATGTTCATTATGGAAAATATATGTGTTGAACTTTTCCGATTTTTGGTACTTCATTTAATGATACAAGGGGAAATTAAATCTCTACCCTCACATATTGGTTCTTGAGTAGTGAAAAATGATTCTCATCATCAAAAAAAAAATAACAAACATAAATTTACACTAAAAAAGTATCAATAAATGTAAAGTGGGTAAAAAGATAATCAGTAAATCCTTGCCTGATTCCCCTAATAAAATTGGATACTCATGGTAAAACAAAAAATGATAAGAATGATAAGAAATAGATAAAGAAGCATTTCTAGTGAAATTGATCCCATTCTCTAACTCTATTTCTGATTCCCGCTCCTAGACCATTTGTCACCTCCCAATTCTCTGTGCTCTAAATGGTGATTGATGGAATGATCATGGATCATTTAGTTTTGGAATGTATGTATGTATGGATCATATCTCAGGATCTAGGATCCTCATATGACTAGAAAAAACTTTTTTCACCTTCTATATATGCTCATAGTCACCACTAGGTTAAAACTTCACATCTTTCACATAGAATGTTTATCACTATACATCCTCCTCATCCATTAACTACATCAAATATCCCTCAAACATAATGCACATCTACTCAAGGTTTCTTGTGATAAAACAACCAATATCCTAATCTTGGATGGTTTCCATGTTCCACGATAGTGCACTCCTCCCATCTGGCATGCTTTGACATGTTCGTCACTAGCTTCTAGTGGAACTCCGTGCTTCAACCAGTTTTCATATCCTTATAGAACATGATTAATGATTAAATTAGTTCCAATAAAAATACAATAAATAAATAAAATTAAATGTATTAGTAATAGAAATATTATATATATATCTAATATATTGGTTCACATTAATAATTATTATAAGTATATATATATACATATGAATATATATAAACATATATATATATACATATTTTATAAATATTATTATGTATTATAATTAATAGTTATTGTTATTATAATTATATATATATTAATATTATTGTTGTATTTAGTATATTTATTATTATGTATATTATTATTAAATAGTATAATGATCATTTTTCTAGTTTTATTTTTTATTATTATTTTATTACGATTTTTCTCTAAGTTGAAAGATTCTTCTATACACCTAGGACATATTTGAGTGTCATCTTCTTCTATAGTTGACTCTTGAAATTTGGTTCCCTATGGGTTCCCATTGGGTTATCTTCTTCCTTTGGTCGTGCTCGTCGGGTGCCCAGTTCACCGACAATAATAACACATGGATTCATCTACTCAGGGACTTCTTCAATGCCATGTGGATTTAGTAGTGAGGTAAGGTGGTTAATTATATTCTTTAGTGTGATTTTTTTGGCTCAATGTCATTAGTTGTTTGCTCATTTACAACGAGCTTCAAGATCTTCTCAAATTTGGGTATTCCAATAGTGGAAACCTCAAGTTTGGGATCTCTAGTGATGAAAAAGTGATTTTTGATGTATAGTTTGTTGGTAATGGTTATATCCTCCATTGATTGATTGGGGAACAAACTTGGTTTCTTCAAATTAGTGTGGGTTTCTTCCTAGGTGTGTCTTGGTGAAGGGGGAGAATTCTAGATCGTCATATATCAGGGAGGTTCTATGACGATGGATCAGGAAATGATGTGAGTGAAGGAGAATTGGGAGTGTAAGATCAGATGGAGGTGACTCGAATTCCAATTTCATTCAATGAGGTGTAGATCGACATATCTAGTTCAGGTGACACTGGTATATTGAAATCTATTGGTGTCAGGTGACAGTATATGGGTGCTGTTGTTGGGTATCGATAGTGGATGAAAGGTGATTCCAACAGTAGATGATGATATATCATTGGATGGAAATGTCTTGTGGCTGATGTTGAGTGGCCAATGATATCAAAAGGTACGATGGTAGGTTGTATGAGGTTGAACAATAGATTCAGATCTACTGGTGGTAGGGGTAGTAGTACTATATGGATTGCGATAGTGGATGGGAATTAGGCCGATGAAAGATGTATAATTTTCCAGTGGAAGGGAGTGAGTTGTAGAGCTCTGTGTTACTGGTAGAAGAAGATCTACCCCCTAGATGGAGAGGTGGAGAAGTGTAAGATTAGTATTAGAGGATGATGACAGAGGTATAACTGTGCTTATTAGTGTATGGTGAGTTGTGGAAGGAAGACCAGTGGAAGATCTACATTGGATAGGTATATTAATCTATTGGTGTTAGTGGATGTGTTTCTGGTGGTAGTTGGCAGGATGATGGTAGATCTGGGCCAATGGAAGCATAATTCGCCTAAAAAATAAACATAAAAAATAAATTTTACAATTGAAAAATAATGTAAAAAAAATGAAAAATAAAAACATTTAAATACAATTATTTATTTACAAATTAAAATGATGAATTAATTGAATTGATGAATTAATTCAAAAAAAAAACAAAACAAAAACAAATCAATATAAACAAAATTGAAAATAAATAAATCTGTTAAATAAATAGATTAATTTAAAAAATTAATATTTTATTAATTAGAAATACTTTTTAAGAAACAAATTAATAAAATAAAAGAATAACCTTAAAAAATGAACTATTATTATTTTTAAACACACACATGAAATAAAAAAATTAAATAATGGAATTGACTATTTAAAATTAGTTAGAATAATGTATATAAATAATTTAACCTAAAGAATAATAAAAATAATGGGTCATAATATAGATACTTATTAAACTAAAATTACCCAAATGGCCAAAACAAATAATAAATTCCCTATTTGAACACAAAATTCTTATATTTAATAATTTATTAAAAATAATAATATTAGAAAATTAATAAATTAAAAAAATGATTTTGATACAAAAAATATAAAATAAAATAAATATAAAATATAAAATATGTGTGAAAATTAAATGAAACACGATCCACATAAAATTTCCACAAACTTAATCAACTGTATGCTTGGGAAATTCAATGAATTTACTTTATTTTAAAAGACTCTTAATAACTAAATGACCATGTTTCTTGAGTAATAAATTACTCCAAATGAAAGGAAATCAAAACTCCCTATAGTTATTGAAAAAATAATCCCCTCTATGTTCATATCACTCACTACGTCATCAATATTTTAACATGGGTTTCAGTTTTAGGAGTTAAATATGTAAGATAATGGTGGAACTAAAATTTTAATAAAAGACAACATAATTAATCATTCTCTCCTTGGTTTAACTAATTAAATATCTGTTTTTCATAACTTAATTAATTCAAATCAAATTATTATTGTATAATTAAATTATCCCCTTCTTCATTTGGATTTAAAATCCCCCTCACCTAAATGTGAACATTTTTTATAAGACTCTTTATTTTAAATTTTCTTGGACTTATTTTTTGTGCATAACACTATGACAAGCACTTGATGAATTTAAAAATGTATTTTATTTAAATTCCAAAATGAACTCAGTTCTCTTATCTTAGAGAATCACTTTTGGATATCATTTTCCTATTTTACTCCATATTAAAAATACTTATATGATTATCATTTGTGTCATCTCTCTAAAGTGTTTGTTCATAAAGAGAGAATACATTATGTTTAAGTAAAAATTTATAGTTTTCTTAAGTTATGTTATAAATTACACAAATATATCTCCCATAAAACCCTCTTTCTTAGTACCTAAAGTGAACATCCACCAAAATATTTGGGCACAAACACTGTGTAATCATGAAATTATAGAAATTTTAGACTCCTTAAAACCCCTCAATCTAGAATGAAATTATCACATAAGTAGTGTAACATCCCAACCTAAACCACTAGGTCTGATATGGAGTGACACATGACCTCATGCGTGAGTCCCTATACAAAATAGGTTGTTGACTAACAGATAGGGTCTAAATCCATCATTGGGGAGACTATACCCTCCGTATCACATCATGAGACTAATAAAAAATAACATCCATATATAAATAAAATAAATAATTAGAGTAAATGTGAAAAAATAAAGATGGAATACATGAATATAAAATCAAAACAAAATAAGGATCCTAGGTAGAATTAAAGAAAGAAAATAAAGTAGTAGACGTCCTACCCGAACACCATCAAACAATGAGAATATCATCCCACTCCACTAACTCAACCATACATCACATGGCCCTTTCCCTTTACTGGACCCATAAGAATTATATCTATAGCAATACTAAAATTCATGAGTAGGGTGTGAGTAAAATAATAAGTAGGACCCCACCAACATCCCTTAACATCATTGCATAAAATATACAAGTTTATGACCTGAATATAACTCGGGTATAGATATAAAAACAATACATCACACAAGTACCAAGCACATGTCAGGTCTCCAAGGACTATATATACCTTATTCAACACCATTTTGGTATAAATGTACCTGCTTCAGCACAAATCCATATAGAAAATCAGTAACCATCCAGACACATTCTCCTCCAGTGGATTTACCCAAGCATGTTACACATTGTTCTGGTAGTTATAGTCGGAGTACACGATTACCCAAGTTTGGAACATCCCTCTTGAGTATATACCCAAAACATGTGTCAAATATCACATACCAACACATGTGTAGCACATCTCTCCTATGTAAGAACTCAGGTCTTATTTTGAAGTATGAATCATATTTTGAGTTATTTTTTAGGAAAAAGGGAAAAAGGATTTTTTTGGAGTACACACCATGTACTTGGGCACTGAATCCAGACCGTGTTACGGCCACATACATGGACATGTGATGACATGGTAGGGTGGCTTCATGCGGGACCTGTTAAAGGCCAATACACACTGTGTATTTTTAAAGGAAACACTGTGTATTTTTATTTTTAATTGATAAATCATACTGGGGTTGCGTCTAATCCCTTGAAACATCTTCTTCTAACCTTGTCTTGTCCAGGAGTGGCTAAGAGAAATTATTATTCTCTAAGACACCAATCCATCATCTATTCTCTAAATCAAACTCTGGAGGGTGAGTTGTAATCCCATTGTTTAGTTCTTCCTAGTTATAGATCATGTTATCCGATTTCCTCTCTATCTCTCTCTAGTTATTCAAGGTTGAATGTTTTTGAATTTTTTGTAAATATATGAAATTCTAGGACGATTCAAAAGTTGAGGTTCAACTATATCGATCATACAACATTGAAATAGGTGTTTTGTTACATCTTTCTGATTGACTTTGAGATTTATATTCCAAAGTTCCGATTACCCGTGTTTTAGGTATTTCGGGTTAAGGAAATTGAACCCTATTTTACATACCTTAAATTGATTGCTAATTTTAGGTTCGGTTGATGTGATATAAAGTGAAATTGAACATTTAAGGAAAACCCTATGAGTTTGTTTCCTTATTTTAATATTAGGGTTGTTTGGTCCACGTTGCCTATGAGGAACACCTTGTTACCTATGAGGCACACCTTGTTTCTTTTCCCTTCTTGATAGGATGAAACTGTTTTACATTTTCTACTTGTTAAATTCTTATGATATGCATTGGAATTGTTTATCCACGTAGTAGTTGAGATTAATTTCGGTTGATTAATATATTTTATGCATGATTTAATTGCACAAGGCTGTGAGAACTTGGTGTAGTTAGACCTCAGGGGGAATTGACATTGAGTTCTTCTTCAGAGTGTCAGTTATGTTTCATGCTAAGAGAGAACAAGGGGGATTGATGGTGAGTGCTCCATCAGAGTTTCTATTGTTTACATTATGAGACTATAGAGGGAATTGATTTTGAGTGATTCCCCAAAGAGTCTATAGTTTTTAGAAAAACTATATGGGGAATTGACGGTGAGTGCTTCCTCAGAGTGTCTTTGACTTTTTGTTGCATTACATTGCCAGTGGGGTTAGACTGTGTGATCTACCTAGAGGGTTAATGTAAATATTTAATGTTTATGACATTTGTTACAAACCAAAGCACAATCTTGAATTTAGTCTTGTTAGGTAGCCTTATGAGAAACCAATTTGTGATACTTGATTAAATGTTAAACCTTAAATGCTAATTAACGTAAATGGAAACATTAGGATTTGGTTACTTTTGTGTAATCCTAGTTTCTTTGTTTCATTTATATTATTACCTGCTATATATACTCACTGATAGTTAGACATAGATTTTGTGGTGGTTTCCTACTAGGATTCACCTCACACCCTTTTTTGGTCAAGCTTTTAGACCCAAACAAATTATATGGCTATAGGTATATATAAGGGCAAGCATTGTTCTACATTAGGTTCTTGATTGATGAGGTGATAGAGTGCATGTGACCAAGATGAGGCTTGTGATTCTAGTAGAGTTTATGTGTTTTATTTTTTTTACTTTGGTTTAGTATTGTATTTACAACCTTGTGACTTGTTTGGGTATTTTCCTAAATATAAGTGACATGCATCACATATATATGTGCTTAAGTTGTTTATTTATTTCGAGTCGTCCACTGTTTACTTTTTGTATGGTATTATTGATCCCACTACTATTTGTTATTTGTTATTACAATATGAATACTATGCCAATGAGGGAATAGTTTCCCCACTATCAAACCCAAGGCCCTCACTTCTAGTCTACAACCTCTGGTATTCGGGGAAATGTGTTTGAGGACATGTGACCAACCAGGTATGGGGAACCTTTGGGTGGCATGCGAAACTGGGTCATTACAAAGTGGTATTAGAGGAGGTTCTTTTTTAAATTTATATTATTATTTGGATCCTATAGATAGGGATAAGAAGGAATAAGTAGTTGGTAATAAGTTGTTCCTGGAAGTAGCTAACCCGTGTACAGGGAAATGCCAATTTACCTCGATTATTGCATATTTTGTGGTTTTGAAATTGTTACAGTTGACTTGATTTCACTGTTGGGTGATTCAAATGATTTGTGTTGTTATCATTGATATTATTGAGGTTCTATTTCTATTTCAACCTGATGAGATGAGTGCATTCCATCTCATGCATCATATAAGCACTTTATAGGGATCACATGGTAGGCATTCTTATCATGCCATTTAGGGTGCATTGCGAATTTCATGTTATTGTAAAGATGTTGTGCTAGATATGCTTTATGTTGTGATAGATTCCATGATAGAATGCCTATTATTTTGATAGGGTATTGTAATATAGAAAGTTTCTTTTGGATGGACACCAAAATTTGGTCCCTGAGGTGTTATGGGCCCTCTTGGATCGGAATTTGGTGGATCATATTAAACTTTAACTAAATTCTGTTATGATATGACATGAATATGATGCCAAGATTTTTTTGTGGAGAGTATGGCCCCCCACAGAACATAATTCTATACTTGAATGCTTATTTCAGTGTTTTAGGGGGTTCCAGAGTAGTTTCTAAGGCTTACTGGTCAGAAAAACCCAAAATACACAATGCGTGATGATAAATACATGCCATGTATCCTTCTATTCAGGAATAAAATATTTTTCCAAAGTACATACCGTGTACTGTAAATACACGCCATTAAGTCCTTATCTATGTGACTGAATGTGAGAGTAGAGAAAAGAGGTTGGGAAATGTTTGGTGACACACACTGTGTACTTGGAGTACGCGTCGTGTTGTAAGAGTCGTGTATCCATCTGTGTGACCAATGTAATGGGTTGATGAAACTTAAGTTATACATGTTTTGTTTTATTCTTGCATGCCATGTAGAGTCGACCGTGTCTTTGGCCGTGTGACTAAGGAAATGGGTGGTTATAACATAAATGGTACACGCCATGTCTAGGGTGAACACATCGTATAGAGTTACCTAGGAAGGACCTATGTGTTTATCCTTGTAGAGGAACTCCGAAAGGGGAAAAATGATTCTAGTACATTCTGTATCTCAAAGAGAACATACCGTGTGTATGGGTGTTACATGACCAGGTTTGTTAGAGGAACACACCATGTTAAAAACCGAAGGGAACACACCGTGTGGAGGGTATACACGCTGTGTAACCCTATTTTGTAAAACTTCATGTTTTTATTCTTTTTGTTCCTTTCTTGTACTTCTATGTTTTAGTCCTGGATAATCGTTAACTAAGGTGTGCATTTGACATTGCAGAGTCATGCAACTGAGACGTCCTCTGGTTGTATGCTAGGTTTGGGTGATGATCAGACACCATAAATAGTAGATTAGGGACTACCATCAGACCATCCCGTCGTGCCTTTCTTGGCACAAACTATTATATCAGACACACGTGATGAGGCATAGTTCTATGAAGGATTTGTAAGGATGATGCAGACCTTCCAGAGAGCACCACATCCTGCCCCGTCTATGACATAATTGACTCGAGTTTTTCAGTAGTAACATACTCCCACTTTCTTAGGGGATAGAGGACCACAGGATGCAGAGTCATGGTTAGAAGCCATGTTGTCAATATTTAATAATCTTGAGACGCCTATAGATATGAGGTTGAAGCTTCCTACTTATATTCTTCAGGATTCTACCAAGAGATGATGGTATATGATATCACAGGCAGGACACCAATGGGTTATGGCTTGGAATGAGTTCCAGTGAACCTTCTATGAAAAATTATACCCAGATACCTTGAGGGCCAACCGAGCTCGAGAGATCATGAGTTTGGATTTGGGTACTCTCTCATTCATGGAGTATTCTTCTTGCTTCATAGAGCTATATTTCTTCACACCCATTCTGGGAGGTGATGAGTTTTTTCTTGTGAGGAAGTTTTAGGATGGTATCCAACATGAAATCAAATCCCAGGTTAACATCTTCATGTTGACTTCCATATCTTTGATAGTCAACCAAGTACTGATCACCAAGTAAAACCTAAGGGACTCTGGAGCTGTGGGCCAGGGCGGTTCAACATCCAGATTTGGTACTCTTCCGACTAATAGTAGTAAGCATTGTAGTGAGTATACGCATGGAGATTTGAGTAGGTGATATTTTCCTTCAGGCAGCTAGGCAGTGTGCTAACAGTGCAGGAACGGTGTACATAAGAAACTTCAATGCTCAAGAGACCCAATTGAGTGTTGATATTGCAGAAATATGGGACATCTTCAACATTTCTGCAATGCCCTCCCTCTAGTTTCTAGTGAGGGAGGATATATGTCGACTCCTCATACCAGAGCAGGACCACCAGTCCCACATCAAACTGGGGGAGGGATTTCTTCAGGATGTTCAAGCCGAGGTGGTGTTCATGACTTTAATGGTTAGACATAGGTTTTTTGATAGCTGTAGGGTGGATCAACTTAGGGATCTCAGAAAGCTTCATAGTGCTGTAGAGCAGGTCATGCTTTTTCACTAGAGTAGACATAGTAGAAGCATGATCCTAGACCCTCTAATATTAGAAGTACGATCTTGGTTGCCTCGGTTTTAGAATATTCTCTTTTCAATACAGGGGATTCCCATAGCTTTGTCTCTATTTCTATTGTGTAGAGCCTTGGGCTCTGTATCTTTACTTCTATAGATATCATGAAGTTGTATACTTTTTTGGGGATTAGAACGGCTAGTGTATGTTAGTGCAATGAGTGACCACTTGAGTTTATGGGTGTCACTTCTTATGGGACCTTTTTGTCTTAGAAATGGAGAGATATGACGTCATTCTTGTAATGGACTGGTCATTTCCCTTCTAGGAATTTTTCAATTTCAATCTCTATTGGGTGAGTTTCACGTCACCAGAGGGTGGTTTGTTTTTATATAAGAGTGAATGGGAGGTCCAGGCACGCAGAGCTGGACCCGAGCATCATGTGTTGAGAGGTATTACAACCTAGATTTCTAGTATGTATCTTGATGACCAGGGGACTTCCTAGAATGATTTTCCTCCAGTGGTTGATCGTTTTAGGGAAGTCTTTCCTGATGACATTTCCGATTTTCCTCCTAAGTGAGAGGTATAATTTTTTATTGAGCTTATGAAAGGGGAAACACCGGTGTCCATTCTTCCTTATAGGACAAATACACCAAAGTTATAGGAGCTCAAGAAGCAGTTAGAGGAGTTATAAGTGAAGGGTTTCATCTGACCCATTACTTATCCTTAGGGTTCGCCCGTCCTATTTGTGAACAAGGACGATGGTACCCTTAGACTATGTGTGGATTATCAAAAGATGAACCAGTTCATTGTCAAAAACCGATATCCCTCACTATGGATTGATGATATCTTTGATCAAATTATAAGAGCTAAGGTGTTCTTAAATATTGACTTGAGATTCGGTTATCATTAGTTTCACATTAGATCATCAGATATACCTATTAAAGCCTTTCAAAGCAGTTATGGTCTATAAGAGTATGGGGTTATGTTGTTTGGTCTCACGAACACACCGATAGTTTTCATGGAACTGATGAACCGAGTGTTCCAAACTTATATGGAATTATTTGTGGTTATTTTCATGGATGATATCTTGGTGTACTCTCACACTCGACATGACCATGCCACACATATTGAGATTGTTTTGAGTACACTAAGAAAGAATCAGTTGTATGATAAGCTCTCAAAATGACACTTTTGGATGGACCAAATTCACTTCTTGGGTCATGTTATCTTAGAGATAAGAGTATCATTAGACCCAGAGAAAGTGAGAGTAGTTGTTTATTTGGAGTAGTCGAAGAATTGTTTTAGGTACATAGTTTTCTAGGGATGGTTGGTTACTACAGGTTCTTTATACAAGACATTTCATGCATAACAGTGCCACTGATGTTCTTGACTAAGAAGGGGGAAAGGTACTTATAGAAATATTCTTACAATTCACCCATTCAAGAGCTAAAAGAAAGATTGAATTTAGTACTGATACTAGTTTTACCAGATCTAGGAAATAACTACACTGTTTACTGTGATGTATCAGTAATCAGGCTGGGAGAAGTGCTTATACAGGGGGAAGGAATCGTTGCATATAGGTCTCAGAAGTTAAGGCCACATGAGAGGAATTATCCTATGTATGATCTCGAGTTGGCTGCAGTTTTTCATGTTTTGCGCTGTTATTGACATTATCTTTTGGTAGAGCATTTTTTGGTGTTCACAGTCCACAAAAGTTTCAATTATATCTTTACTTAGCATGATCTGAATTTGAGACAATGAAGGTGGTTTGAGTACCTTCATTCTTTTGACTTTGAGCTTGCCTACATGCATGGGAAAGGCAACACAGTGGATGATGCATTAAGAATACAGACTCAGATACAGGAAGTTTAGGAGGTCATCATTGAGTGGAATCTTATGGATCTGTTCTCTAAGATGCATTTGGAGGTACATGACAGATAGGGACAAACATTTATTTCTTCTATAACTATTACCTCTAATCTACTTGATCGATTACGAATGAGGCAACTATTATATTCTGATGTCCTAGAACTTTGAGAGAGTGTGTCAGGAGAGGACCCTACTCTCGGATGAACCATAGGTGTGGATGAGATCTTGTGTTTTCATGGATGTGTATGGGTGTCAGCAGACATACATGAAGAGCTGATACAGGATTTTCATTTCTCAGTTTGGGTAGTTCATCCTGGTTTCACCAAGATGTATTGAGATCTACACCATCAGTATTGGTGGCTAGGTATGAAGAAGGATTTTGATGATTTTTTATGATATGTTCCACCAGTCAGCTAGTGAATGCAGAGAATCAATGACTGGCATGGATTTTACAGTAGTTACCCATTCCCAAGTGTTAGTGGAATGATGTCGTGATGGATTTCATGATAGGGTTACAAAGATCTTCATGAGGGAATTATGTGGTTTGGGTGGTTATTGACAGACTCACAAATGTTTCACACTTATTACCAATTAAGAAGAGCTTCAGTGTTGATGTGTTTGGAAGGTTGTACATCGGAGTGATTATATGATTTCATGTGGTCCCACAATCTATTGTTTTATATAGGGATGGCTAGTTTACTTCTCAAGTCTGGTAGGGACTACAGAGGGATCTGGGTACACAAGTACTTCTGAGTACAACTTACTATTCTTAGAAATATGGCTAGTAATAGCACAAAGTTCAGGTGTTGAAGGACATGATTCATGCATGTGCCCTAGATTTTGGAGGTTCTTGCAAGAATCACGTTCCTCCGGTGGAGTTTTCCTAAAATAATAGTTTCTAGGAAACTATTTAGATGAACCTTATGAGGCCTTGTATGGAAGGACATGACAATCACCCCTATTTTGGATAGAGGTAGGTGAAGAAGCTATTCTAGGACCTCATCTTGTCTAGGAGACCATAGAGTAGGAGGAGTTGATTTGGAAGAGGATGAATACTACACAGTCACAATAGAATTCTTATGCTGATCGACGAAGAAGACCTATGGAGTTAGAGGTCGGAGATCAAGTTTTTCTATGTGTCACACCGAGGATGGGAAATAGAAGGATTAGGTGATAGAGGAAGATTTCACTATGATACATCGGGCCATTTGTGGTTTTGGAGAGAGCCAGGCCGGTTTCCTATCGATTGTAGTTACCTTAGATTTACCAGGCTATGCACGATGTCTTCCATATTTCTCAGCTATGGCATTACTTCTCAGACCTGTATCATATTTTTCGACCCAAGGAGGTTGGGTTGGAGGTATAAACATTGTTCAAGGAGAATTCTATCTATATTGTTGATCTAAGCATGAAGGTTTTCTATGGTCATTCTATTCCTCTAGTATGGGTGATATGGCAGAACCGGTGAGTATAGGATGAGACTTAGGAGACGAATAATGATGTTCGATCACAGTGGTCAAAGCTATTTGGGGATTCTTCTTCGCCACATTTTTATGAAAATTTGGGGAAGAATATCTTTTAGGGGGGAATTTTGTATTATCCCTGATCTTTTTTTCTTGTATGGATCATTTTTGAGTAGTTTTTTAAGAAAAAGAGAGGAAGGATTTTTTTAGTACACACCATGTACTTTCTTATACACGCCGTGTATTTGGGAACCGCATCCAAACCAGGTTTAGACCATGTTACATCCACGCACACAACCGTGTGTTGAAGTAGAATGGCCGCTTAAGGTGGAAACTGGTAAAATCCGATACACTCTGCGTATATTAAAAGAACACACCGTGTATTTTTTTCAATTGATAAATCCGATCGGGATCACATATAATCCCCAGAAACATCTTCTTCTAACCTCATCTCATGTAGGAGAATTTTAGAGCGATGATTCTTCTCTAATCCACCAATCCTTCATCCATTCTCCAAATCAAATTCTGGTGGGTGCATTGGAATCCCACCGGTTAGTTCTTCCTTCTTATAGAGCCTCTTCTCCTGATTTATTCTCTCTCTCCCTCTCTTGAGTTATTCAAGTTTGAATGTTTTTGATGTTTTTTAGATCTACGACGTTATAGGTTGATTAAAAGGATAAGTTTCAAATATATTGATCGTATAACATCGAGGTAGGTGGTTTGTTTCCTCTCATTGATTTTATTTGAGTTTTATATGACAAAGTCTTGATTACCCATGTTTCGGGTATTTCGGGTTAAGGAAATACAACCCTACTTTATCTAACTTAGATTGATTGATTATTTTAGCGTTGGTTGATGTGATATCATGTGAAATTTTATATTTATAGAACACCCCATGAGTTTGTTTCCTTGTTTGAATATTAGGTCCATTTGGTCCAGGTTGCCTATGAGGCACACCTTGTTGCCTATGTGGCACACCTTGTTGCCTATGAGGCATACCTTGTTTCCTTACCTTGCTTGATAGGATGGAGCAATTTTACATTTTTTGCTTATAAAATTCTTGTTATATTCATTGGAATTGTTTATACATGTAGTATTTGAGATTAATTTGGACTGATTAATATTGTTTACGCACGATTGAATTACACAGGGCTGTGAGAACCTGGTGTAGTCAGACCACATGGGGGATTGACGTTAAGTGCTTCCTCAGAGTGTTTGTTATATTTCACGCTACGAGACTATATGGGGGATTGGCGGTGAGTGATCCCTAATAGTGTCTATAGTTTACGTTACAAGACCACTGTGGGAATTGACATTGAGTTCTTCCTCAGAGAGTCTATAGTTTTGAGGAAAGACCATAGGGGGAATTGACAGCAAGTTCTTCCTTAGAGTGTCTTTTCCATTTTATTACATTACTTGGCCAGAGGGATTAGACTGTGTGAGATACCCAAGGGGTTAATGTAAATATTTAATTTTTGTGACACATCTTCCAAGACAAAGCACAAGGTTAGATTTGGTCCTATTAGGTAGTCTTCTGAGATACCTTTTTGTTATAATTGATTAAATATTAAACATTAAATGCTAATAAATGTGAATTGAAACATTTGTATTTAGTTACTATTGTATACTCCTAGTTTCTTTACTACATTCTATTATTACCTTCTATATATACTCATTGATAGTTAGGCACAGATCGTGTGGTGGTTTCCTACTAGTATTAACCTCACACCTTGTTTGGGTCATGATTTTGGACCCTAATAGATTATATAGTTATAGGTATAGATAAGATAAAGTGACCTTGTACATCAGGTGCTTTATTTCTGATGATATGGAGTGAATGGGACCAAGCTCAGGCTTGTGATGCTGTTGGATTTTATGGGGTTTCCTTTGTACTTTGGTTTAGTACTGTATTTCCAAAATTGTGACTTTTTTGGCTATTTTCTTAGATATAAGTGACATGAATAATATATATGTGTTTAAGTTGTTTATTTACTTATAGTATTCTGTTTTTTACTTGTTGTATGGTATTATTACTTCAACCACTTTTTTTATTTTTTATTCCATTGTGCATACTCTACCAATGAGGGCATAGTTTCCCCACTATAAGACCCAAGTCAATTGCTGGTAGTTGGTATCCTCTCGCATTCAGGGAAATGCGCTTGAGGATATGTGAAAAACCAGGTACATGGCACCTTTTGGAGGAACTCATAACCGGGTCATTACATATTATATGGATATCCCCAAGCATGTGAAGCATTCCACCGGCTCGAATTAGATTACGCTGATTATAAACACCTATGGTGGATTAAAAATATTTTAATTAAAAATGTTTTGATATATAACATACTATGGTCGAGAGTAGTGGTTTTATGATATTAAATGCTTCACAAAGATGAGAATAATTATTGTGGTGAGAATTGTAACACCCTCAATTTTAAATGATATTGAAAACCCACTTTTCTTAATAAATTACAATTATTTTGGTGTGATTTTTTCAATAACTGTGTTGATTATGGATTTAAGAAAGGGTGAAAACCCCATTTAAAACATTCAAATATTATATGAAATATTTTTGGAGATAGGTGTTAATTCAACACATAATTCTAAGGCCTGTCGAGGATTGACGTTGAGAAAATAAAAATATTAAATATTTTTTATTTATGTATGTATAATTTTTGATCCAAAATATTGAATATATCCCAAATGATGCACCATATAAGAAATTTGAGACCACCTTTAGGCCAGGGATGAGAATTTTACCCTAAGAGAGATATACTATTTTTGTTCATCAAGTATTTGGAAACATCGCACGTGAGGATAATTTATTTCATAATTTTATTCTATCAACTTCGGGACTCTACAAGCCTTGAAATTCGACACTGACTTAGTTCGTAACTCAAAAAATATTCCATAGAATATTTGAATGTGATAAATGGAGCTTATACCCTTTCTTAAATCCATAATTTACACAAATATTGAAAAATTAAATTTTCACACCAAAACAATTTTAGTTTATTAGAAATGTGGGTTTTTACTATCATTTAAAATTGAGTATGTTACACTAAATGAGCATAAATTTTACATAGTTTTAGATAATAGGATGGGGAATAATTTCATTTAATATGGAAATGGATCATTTTTACTCATTCAATGTAATAAATGCATGGTAATTTGGAGCATTGGAATTTGAACAGTCCCTATGAAAGAATAATGTTCTAGAGTAAAATAATTACAATCCTTCATTTGGTGGAAAATAAAGATGAAATTTTGGGGATACATGATAATGGTAAATAATAATAACATTATATAAGACAAATTATCCAAATAATCCATTTAATTGGTCTTCTATTAGATAACTTTTGGAGGTTGTTTTTGGATTCTAAATTATTATCCACTCTCTATATAAATTTGTACCGCCTCTCCCATTCCATGGGATAGCCATTTTTGAGGGATATGGTGGAGTTTTATTATAGTAATAGTTATTCATATTTTTAATACATATTATTTTATCTATATTATTCATACCTCCTATCTCTCATTTTTGTTTTTATATGTTTCTCTAACTGTGTTCCCTTATCAACTTCACTAAAAATGTAGAACTAACCTCCGCATTTGATCCGAAGAGGGAAGGGTGGATTGATTAGGTTTTATTGTGATTTAATTTCAATATCATTATTCAATTATTTTATTTTTATGGTTAAATTGATTTTGTTGTGTGGTCACCTCATTTTCTCTATCATCTGAATTCTTCATATCATTTATCATTTATCATTTCCTTCACTATTTATGTCATGCATACAATAGAGTATGGAATATAGAGTGAGGATCAAAAGAGAGGTCTCCTACATGACATTTATAATAGGATTTCTACATATACTAAGGTCTTGGTATGGGGTAACCACATTTCAAATGAGTTAGTGTTGTTTTAAAGTTCTTAATCACCGCATTGAATTAAATATTGTGATTTCTTTTAAATGATGATATTAATCATCCTGAAACCTCAAGAACATTTGACATCATTATTTATTATAACATAATTTTATTCTTTAATTATATATATATATATATGCGCGTGTGTGTGTGTGTGTGTGCTTATATTATATTTCATTCAAAATTAAATTCCCTCCATTTATATTAGTTATGTTAGTTTTATATTAGTTAATTTATAATATTAACAATAGAAAATTTAGTGTCATTGAGAGACCTCTAAGGATCTTGCCTATAGTGTGCCACTATGGTTTATTCTTAGAGGAATAATAATTTTATAGAATATTTTTTCACAAAAATCTACAACTATAAATTTGGAACCATTTCTGGAGTGTTCAATATCTTACGCACACTATTTTACATAAACAAACAAAAAAATAATTATTTTTTAAAAAATAGATTTTATTATATATATTTAATTTCATAGTTTGAGATGGATTTTTATAGTGATGTGTCATATTATTGGATTAATATTGAGTCTATAAGGAAATAATCTTTAATTTTTCAAATTCAATATTATTTCAAGATATTGGAAGAAGAAAATAAGCTAGTAGTATTGCTGACCACTACAGTTGAGGATATAAATGTTTTATGGTTTGGTTGACCAAAAAAATAGAAAATCTAAGAATAATTAAATACTATTATACCTATATTTAATGTTTATGAACCTATCTAATAGTTGAATATGCACCTTTAATATCAATTATCTCTCCTTCTACATTATTTTATGGGATTTCTGAGTTAGAAATTCATTTTGTTATTACTATGTGAGTATGACATGATTTTGAAGAATATTGGTTATGTTTTATTGAAGCTAAAAAGGTATGTGATTAATTCATATTTTAAAATGATAAATCATTTCCTTTATACCTCTGTCATTCTCTGGGTGAATATGAAGAATACCATACTGACATAGAATTTCTAGTTTTTTCTCTCAAAATATCAACATTCAATCTACATTATATGAAGTGAAAGATTATTTATTGATTCTTCTTGGTATAATTATCTTAAAAATGAAATTAAAAATAACATAAAACTTAAAAAAATTATGGATATAGTAGATTCAACTTTGTATTCCATGGATAAATTTTATGAAGAGGCCAAAGAAGTCATGGAAAAAGAAAAGGAGGAACCATTCTTTCTCCTTCCCCCGCCATACAAGATGAAATACACTATCATTGGGAAGGAACTGATGAACTATATCCATGGATTCATATATAACCAGTGTAAGTTGAAGATTACTAGAAGAAATATTTTCTTGAGTTTTTTAATAAAGAAACCCCAATCTACCCACAGATTAGGTTTAATCAACTATAATTTCTTGATGAGGGGAATTAAAAAAATATCACCCACATGGGGTAAAAACCATGTTATATCCTCTTATCACTTTCACTTTCTCATTTTTTATTTTTCTTATGTGTTTTTATTTATTTCTATGTTTAAGGTTGTAGTAGATATAATATTAACTCAAGGATTCTACTGGAAAATGAACTCAGGTTGTGTATTTCCTACCCTATTTTTCTACCCTTATTTTTATTTTACTTAGCTAAAATGAGGGGTAGGGAAATCTATTTGTTGGGGGATTGTCAAACTGTTTAGTTGTTTTTATGTGTTATTATATTTATATTCCATTTTTTAGGAACATTAAGCTTTAATTAATATAAGTATAATTTTTCACACTTCAATTTATATTGAGAGAGTAGATATGATTTTCAAAAAATTATATTTTAAATAATTGTTGATATGATAAGTTTTTATTGAAATTGGATATTCATGGTTCTTTTTGAGTTTGATTGATTTTTAAAATCCCATCCCTTGAAAAAATGACTCAAAATAATTTTATAATTTTTTTAGGTACTCTAAACCATTTTGAAATATTCTTAATAATACCCGCACTTTCTTAATAGAAACATGGATTTTGTTTGAGAACCAAAAATTGAAATTTTCCTCATTAAAATGTTTGTACATCATGGAATGTATTTAACATTATTGAGTCACTTATATGGATAGTCAAATTTTGACTTAAGACCTTTATTTACATTTAACAATGTTTTCCCCTTGGAATCTATGAATTTACTTATTAGTTTAAACCATATTACCAGATGATTTTTCCTTATGTACCTTCACTCTTAGTATTTTGCAAGGATTTTTAATGTTTGAGTCTATGTAAAGGGACTTTATTTTGTGTTATTTGAGATTTTTTTCTTTTTTTTGGTGTTGTTTGGTGTGTGTCATCATTTTAGGTAGTGTATAGAGAGATAATTTTTCATTAGTCATGATTTTATTGTGATTTATTTGTACAATCTGGTTCCCCTTAAAAAACCAAAAATATATTAAAAAAGAAAAAAATAGAGATCATCTTGAATTATTCACTATGATTACTTTTTTGAATCATTAACCTCTAAAAAATCAAGGTCATGAATTATCATTAATTATTTTTATTCATTTTAAATTCATCCGCTATGAAAAAAAAGAAAAAATTTTAATAAAAACCAAAAAAAGATAAAAAGGGGTAAATTTTGGATGAATTCATTCATTATAATCACTACTTGACTCATTTTCAATGTTGAATAAGAGGGTATTTATATGATTAGCATTTTTAAGTGCATTTGGGTGAGTAAGTTTCTTGGTTTTTAGTTGATTATTAATTAATTTTAATTAGGAGTTCAACCCCCTCTTTTTGGCCTCAAAATTTTAAAATTTTTTACCTAGAAAATCTAAGCCAAAAAAATTACCAATAAAATTCCTCATGATTAAATTGATTTTTATGTATCATAATATAGAGAAATTATAATGGTAAAAATCTTATGGTGATACATGCAATTTTAATATATGATAATAAATATAGATTTAATTTCCATTGAGTAAAGAGTGATATAAAATTCAATTTGAGGTAGTTGTGATTGGGTCATGAATGGAATTTTGAGGTTGAATGAATTTAAATGTGAGTGATAAAAATTAAAGTTATTTTTTTCAAAGATGATACATGATGTAATTATGTTTTTAAAGTATCATGTATGCTTTCTCATTTTTTTTCTTATGTTGATTTTGATTTGACCATTTAATGATTGAATGGGAGCGCAATGGTTAAGTGTGTGTGTGTGTGGGGGGGGGGGGTGATGAAGAAAATATTTTCATACATTTTATACTACGATTCAATGTTTTCTATCCCACCAAATTTTTATTTTTTGGGAAAGTTTCATTTTTTTACGTTTTAGTAGTATTTTGAGAATAATTCCTAAAATGGAATAATATTTGATGTTGAATTGTTTTAATTTATTTATGTATTACATAGATAATTTTTTCTAAAATATTTGAAATTGTGAAATTAATTTTTTATTGGATTTAATAAAATATAGAATCCATTTCATTGTTCTAGAACCAGATCTCAATCCATCATTTTGGGTCCCAAAACAAGCTAATAATCCGAGCCTCGAAATTTATGCAAAGAAATGGGCACATTTAAATATGGGACTATATCTCCAAAATGTATTACACAAATTAGATAAATTTAAATATGATGATAACTAAGAGTTTGGGGAACAATTTCATTAACTATGTCCATGCCTTATTTTGCCTCACACAATTCCATAAATGCATGGGAAGTTGAGTATTTGGAATTCAAATAGTCACCAAGCTAGAACAATTTTCCAGAGTAAAATAGTAATAAATCCTTCATCATATGTCATATAAAGTTGAAATCTTTGGGGTGAATGATAAAGGCAGAGGTGAAAAACATAAAATAAGAATAAATTTCCCAAATTTACCTTTATCATGTCTAATATGTGTCATCATTCATCGGATGTTTTTGTTGTGGAAATTCTTCTCCCATATGTTTATAAATTTTAACATACTTCCATATTTCATTGATAACCACTTTTTAGTGGGATAAGGTGGATATTTTTTCTATAATAGTTATTCATATTTTTAAAATATATTATTTTACATATCTTCTTCATACCACCTTTTTCTCATTTTTATTTTTATGTGTTTCTCCCATCATGTTCCCATATAAACTTCACTACAAATTGAGAACAAACCTTGAAGTTTTTTCTAGAGAAGAAATAGTGGAATGGTTGAGTTTTATTATTACTTTGTTTCAATATATTTTTTAAATTATGATATTTTCTATGAAAACTAAATTTATTATGACGATCTATCACCCCAATTTTTTATCACCCGAATTCATGTTCTCATTTTTCAATTTTCCTTCCCCTCACTATTTGTGTCATGTATATAGTGGATCATGACATAGATAGTAATGGTTGGCAATAAGGCCAGTTAGATAATATTATAAATAGGATTTATTTATATTCATAGGTCTATGTATATGGTAATAACATTTCAAATGATATGGTGTTGTGTTAGAGTTATCGATCACTACATTGAATTGAATATTGATGTTCTCTTTGAACAATGATAACAATCACTATAACCTCCCAAGAACATTTTCCTTCATTATTTCTTCTAACTTAATTTTGTGTTTCATTTCATTTACATATATATAATATTTCATTCATCTTTCAAAACTCATAATTATATTAATTATGTTATTTTTATATTGGTTAATCTAAAATAGTGACAATAGAAAATTTAGTCAGTGTGAGTTGCCACCTTGTGATCGACCCTAGGGTGTTTCACCATTGTACATTCTAAGGAGAATAAGAATTTAATTGAAGAGTTGTTCAAAAAAAACTATTACTGTCACTAATATATCTTTTCTCACCTTTTCTTTATAAAGAACCCAAAGTTGTAACATAATGCAACATGCATCCATATCCTCATGTTTTTCAAAAGTCTGTTAACATGTATGATAACATGAAACATTAATGTTTTGTAGAATAATTCATTTGTTTCGTGTAAATAGACAGTTCTTCCTTAATATCCTATTTTCTAGGTTCTTTAAGAAAGGGGTTTTCAATCATATTTAATTTCTTTTCATGGAATAGAATAATTCTTATGTTCCTTTTCCATTCATATAAATCAGTTCAAGTTAGAAGGTTATCCTTCAATATTATGGATCAAAGTGATATAGTGGATATCATGTTTTTATTCAATATAATAATTAATAATAGTGGAATTTTAGTACTTTATATGATTTAAAAACTTTGGATAATAAATATTAAATATATTAATCTCCAACTATTTTACCACAACCCAATATCCATCACCACTGGTTCTATAATATCCTATTGCATGTACATTCTATTGGTAATAACCCATATTCCTCTTCTCATAACTTAGATATGGGTCTAAAATGTTATCTAAAGAGTTTTATATGGGTTTAATATGCTAATAATATTAATAAAATGAATCGATCCTAGTTTCCTAGAGTCAATGCAATATTTTATTACATTGGTATGAGTATAAGGAATCAAATCCCGAAGTACCAATCAGCTTTGCAGTCTTGAAAAATAGATTACATACATGAACATTAAATTACAATTCAAATCATAAAATTCAATATAGATAATTCTTTGAGAATTATATTATTCTCATTGATTTACCCTACATATCATTCATAAAACACATCTTGGTACACTGAAAGAAACATATGAAAGGTATGATATCAGATTATTAAAAAGGTTAAACAATAAAGAAAAAACTTTCATAGATAAGCATAAAAGTTTTAGGTAAGGTATAAAACTGAAATATAGGACTTTTAAACACAATCATTATCATAATATAAAAATAATTAATCAAATAATTCCATTTAAACATTCACATTTATATTCTACTAATCGAATAATAACATGTAATATCAATAACTAGTATTATAATGAGTAAATGAATAATGATGGAAATTTGAAACATACCATTGAGGCATCACTCCAAGAATATAATAATGTAAAGTATTCATGCCAAGAATCTAAAACTTTGAAGGCTTTATTAAAATAAAATAATACTTTCAAGACTTCATGCAATGAATCTAATAAACGTGTAATTTGTTAGCCAAAACCATGTTTAGTTTGTTTCATTTAACCTACCGATGCATAGAGGGGTTGTAGTGGACCCCACCCATCACTCAATGAATTAATTTTATGGAAGGGGTAAAACATAACATAAACATTCAAATTGAAACTATCATAAAAAATCTTAATGATTTTACTATAACCCATGAATGGTATCGACATAGAACATCCATAGTTAAATATATCATAAACCCTTCAATAAAATATGGAAGATTGTATCATAATAAATAAAACTCAATTAAGCATAAAATCCAACAAATAATGTTTATAGAGATGAAAATAATCTTATAAATCATTAAAACTCATTGAGATAATCATCCATTTTTTACTTTGAAATAATTTAAAAGTTTCATAATTATAAAATATTTTTTTTGAAAATAATCTTATAAGATTTTAAGGGAGGTTTAAAAATATTAAGGTTTCATAACAGTGTAAAATAGCCATACACACCATATAAGTTAAAAAACATTCTTTCCTTAATTTTTTGAAAAGGTTATAATGTATCTTTTTTGGAAAATGACAGAAATATTCCTTTCAAAATGTTTTATATAAACTAAACAAATGTGTATAAATGACCCTAAATAATTTTATGATATATTAATAATAGTTTGAAAATAATTTTTAAGAAACATGTACATTAATTATAAAGACTTCCTAGTAGAAAATTACATGTAAATTATCTTCAAAATTTGCATTGATAGACTCAATGATAAAATCATCAAAGGGATGATGATTATCTTTTATAACCATATATTTAAACACCATTTCAACAACATTGATAAAATTGTATCACACATCTAGTAGGGAGTTATGGTAAACTTGAAATTCCTCTATGTCCTCTCCATATTAGAGGGTAAACTTACCATTTGGGACATCAATGACAGCACCAAAAAATAGCTAATAATAGGCTACCTAAAATTATTGGAACCATGTTTTTGAACTCCATATGTAGAATAAGGAATTCTATGGGAAAATATAGTTCCTATGAATTAAATAACAAATCATCCACCCTCCCATAAGGCTGGGAAAGTGGCCTGTCAGCTTGTTGTAGTGTAGCTAAAGTTGGTTTCACCTCCTTAAGGTCCAAACATGTGAACATGGAGTACTAATTAAGGTTTATGCTAGCCCATAAGTCACACAGGCACCTAATCTCATCACATACACCTATTTAACAAGATACGTCAAAACCTATAGGGTCTTTCAGTTTTAGAGGGATATTATTTTGAACTGTGACACTAGAATCCTCATTCAAATTAACTATTGATCACTCATCCCAATCCCATTTGTTATCTAAGAACCTCATTATAAATTTCAAGTATTAAGGGATTTTCTTAAAAGATTTCGGAAAGGGAATGTTGATATTTAAGGTCTTAAACATTTTAAAAAATTGAGTCAATTAGGTTCATTGTTATTTTTCATACTTCTTGAAAAAGGGATGGTAAGGGCAAATTCTTAAAAAAGGTGGGTTATTATCCTCATCCTAAAAAATCACCATATTATTTCTCTATTTTATCAATTTCAAATTCATTTTCCATTTTTAGGGGATTTTTATATGAATTTTAAATGTTTTATCAATTTCTCAAAACTTTCCCAAATTAACAAATTTGGAATTTTACATATTTTTAATTCTAGTTCCAGTTTGAACATCAATTTCTTTATCACTAGACAATTCCCTAACTGGTCCTTTAATTTTTTGGCATTACTTGATCATTACTTCCATCACATCCTCTATTGGGTTTGAATTAGTTGTTTTGGGAAATTTACATTTATCTCTTCATCTTAGATCCCTAGCCATTTGGCCAATTTAAATTTATAAACATTTAATCCTATTGTCTTTATCTTTCCTTAGTGAACTGATCTCACCCAACACCTCCTGAAACATCCAATTTAACCCCCATGAGAATTATCTGACTTAACCCCATATTGATTTTGGATAATGTTTTTGGGATGTGGTTGGTAGTTTGAGACAATAGGCTACTTAATCACTGCTTTATCTCTCCATGTTATGTTATGATTGTTTTTGTATCCATAATTATATTGATTGTATAAGAGATCTTGGACAAATAAATTTCTATCCCTATAATCCAAAAACTTGTATCTTTCATTAGATTGGATGAGGAAATCAGCATTGGAACAATATCACTAAGTGTGACCAAGCATCAAACAGTTACTACACATCTCCATAAGAACTTGTTAATTAACAAAAATAGTTTGAGTATTAGTTTTATCCCTATGAATGGTTCTATTCCTAATTCAATTGTGTTGATAATTTTGGTCCAATTTATCAAATAGTTTTTTAATCTCATCAACATTAGAATCCTAGAATTCACCTTCACAATATTAGTCAACTAGATTCTAGTTTTAAGGGGTGAGGGAATTGTAAAAAGTATTGATGAGAAGTTGGGGATATAATTGGTGAAAGAGACTCTATCTAATAAAACTTCTAAACCTATCCCATGCATCATGAAATAACTCTCCCTCATCCTAAAAAAACATAGTTATCTTATGCCTTGATTCTATGGTGGTGTTCTTGGGTTAGAATTTGGATAAAAAGGCATCAAACACCTTTCTCAAGTTTCAAAGAATTTTCATCTATGATCTGAAGCCATATCTCAGACTTCCCCTTATAAAAGAATGGAAAAAATATCAACCTCAACTCCTCCTCATTCAGATATCACAGTAGAAATTTATGAAAAAAACAAGAAAAATATCTTATAAACTCTAAAGTGTCCTCTACAGGTATACCATTAGAAGAAGGAAGCTGGGAAAGACAAGAATGTTTGATATCATAGTTACAAGGCCTATGAGACAACTTAATACAATATGGATTTCTTGATATAGTTTTAATTCATAACTCTCTAAGTCTATGTCTCTTAGGGAAAGTAAGTAAAGGCTGTGGTACATTCATATTTCTATTTTAGCTATATTTTCCATATTTTAAATTTCTAACTTCCATTTTCTCTATGAGAAGAAATTTTTTTATTGATTTCAGATATTGGAGTTTCAATTTATGAATTATATGTTTGTTCATGTATAAAGTAAGTGATAGTTTTCAAAAATATTTTTGAATAATTTTTATGTTTTGTATTTTTTCTATTTCTAGTTTTTTTCATTTAATTAGTTTTTATTATAAGTTTTTTTAACTTAGTTGCACATTCTTTTCTTGGAAACAACACAAAAATTTTACCATGTATATCATTGAATACATAAAAATTGAAATGTATAAAACCCTACTAACTACTAATAATTAGAATAACGGTGAGCGTGGTGTTGATTTCAAAGGAAATTATTAATTTTTGTATGTGTGACAAAAATAAGAAAAAAAGGAAATAATGAAGGGAAGGAGAATTGGAAGTTATACTAGGGGAACAACCTCATAGAAAGAGACTTAAAATTGAATAATTTAGGGGTTTTGTTATTTTTAATTGATAAAAAGATACTCTCCTATTATACTTAAATTAATTCAATTATTAAATTCTTGTAAAATATTTAGATTCACCGAGCTATCACTTCATTGAACTTCCAAATTTTGACGAACCTTCTTTAGTTTTGATCTTTCAGTCCTAATTTTAGAATTAAAATGTTCATTATGTGGAATATATGAATTAAAATTTTCCATTTTTTGGTATTTCATTTAATTATTCAAGGGGAAATGAAATCCCTACCCTCAACTCTTGGTTCTTGAGTAGTGAAAAATTATTCTCATAAGAAAACAAAAAAGAATAAAGAACTTAAATATGCACTAAAAACGTATCAATAAAAGTAAAATGGGTAAAAATATAATCAGTACATCCTAGCATAATTCCCCTAATGAAATTAGATACTCATGGAAAAAAATGAAAATAATGAGAAGAAAGAGATGAAGAAGCATCTCTGGTGAGATTGCTCCCCTCCTCCAACTTTGTTTCTGATTCCCACTCTTAGATCAGTTGTCACCTCCAAATTATATGTGCTCTAAATGGTGAATAATGTAATGATCATGGATCAACTAGTTTTTTAATGGATGTTTGTATGGATCATATATCATGATCTAGGATCCTCATACGACTACAAAAAAATTTATGCACCTAATATATGCACTCACGATCACCATAAGGATAAAAATTCACATCTTCTACATGGAATGAGTGTCACTATACATCCTCCACATCTAGTAACTAAAAACATGATCCCTTTAATATAATGCACAACTAATGATAATTTCATGTGATGTAGTAACCAAGATCCCCATATTGGATGGTTTCTATGTTCCCAAAATCATGCTCTCCTCCCATGTGGCATGCTTTGACACATTCATCACCAGCTTCTAGTGGAACTCCAAACATGAAGTCATTTTTATCTCCTTGTAGCACTTCATTAATGATTCCATTAGTTCCTACACAAAATAAATAAATAAATAAAATTAAAAGTATTAGTAATATAAATATCATTTTTATATAATATATTTATTCATATTAACAATTATTATTTGTGTATATATGCATATGAATATATATATAAACATATATGTATATATATACACGTATTATAAATACTATTATATATTATATAAATAATAGTAATTGTTATTTGAATTATATACATATTAATATTGTTGTTATATTTAGTATATTTTTTATAATGTATATTATTATTAAATATTATAATATCATTTTTTAGTTTTCTTTTTTAATTATTATTATTATTTTATTATTATTTTTTATCTAAACCGCAAGTTTCTTCTATATGCCTAGGCCATATCTGAGTGGATTCATCTTCTATAGCTGACCCATGAAATTGTGTTCCCAGTGGATTATCTTCGTTTTTTGGTCAAGCTCGGTAGGTGCCCAATTCATTGAATCTAATAACAAATTTCTTCATCTACTCATCCTCTTCTTCAACCAAATATGGATTCGGTAGTGAGGTAAGGTGGTTCATGCTCTTCTTTAGTGTCCATCTTATTTTGGCTCAGTGTCATTAGTTGTTTGTTCACCTAAAATGGGCTTCAGGATCTTCTCAAATTCTTGAATTCCAACAGTGGAAACCTTAGGTTTGAGATCTCTAGTAATGAACAATTGATGTTCGACCTATGGTTTTTTGGCATTGGTTATCTCCTCCATTGATTGACTGGGGGACTGACTTGGTTTCTTCAAATCAGCGTGGGTTTCTTTCTAGGTGTGATTTGGTGAAGGGGGAGAATGTTAGATCGTCATATGTTGGGGTGGTTCTGTGATAATAGATCTATAAATGATGTGAGTGACGGTGGATTGAGGTTGCAAGATCAGATGGAGAAGGCTTAAATTTATATTTCATTTGGTGAGGTGTAGATCAACGTATCTAGTTTGGGAGACACTAGTATATTGAAATCTACAGGTGTTAAGTGACAATATATGGGTGTTGTTGTTGGGTATTTGGAGTGGATGAAATGTTCTTCCAATAGTAGATAGTGATATATAATTGGAAGGGGATGTTTTGCGGAATATTTTGAGTGGCCAATGATATAAAAAGGTATGATGGTTGGTTGGAAGAGGCGGAATGGTAGATTCAGATCTAATGGTGGTAGGGGTAGTAGCAGTAGATGTATTGTGACAGTGGATGGGAATTAGGCCGACGATAGATGTGTGATCTACTAGTGGAAGGGAGTGAGTGGTAGAACTCTATGATACTGGTAGAAGGAGATCTACCCCTGGATGGAGAGGTGGAGAAGGGGAAGATCCGTAGTAGAGGATGCTGGAAAAGGAAGAATTGTGCTTACTGGTGGATGGTGAGTGGTGGAAGGAAGAGTAGTAGTGGATCTACATTGGGCTGGTGGATTAATCTATCGGTGGAAGTGTATGTTTTTCTGGTGTTAGTTGGTAGGATGATAGTAGATCTGAGCAAACAGAAGTAGCATTTGCCTGAAAAATAAACTTTACAAATATATTTTACAATTTAAAAATAAAGGAAAACAAAAAAAATTAAAATTAAAAAACATTTAAGTACAATTTTATATTTTCAAATTAAAATGACGAATTAATTGAATTGATGAATTAATTCCAAATAATAAAAACAAAACAAAAATAAATCAATAAGAAAAACATTGAAAATAAATAAATCAGTTAAATAAAAATATTAATTAGAAAAATAAATACTTTAATAATTTGAAATACAATTGAATAAAAAAATTAATAAAATCAAATAATATCCTTAAAAAATAAACTGTTATTATTTTTAAATACACACATGAAAAAAAATTAAATAATGGAATTAACTATTTAAAATTATTTTGAATAATTTAGGTACATAATTTAACCTAAAGAATAATAAAAAACGATGGGTCATAATATAGTTACTTATTAATCTAAAATTATCCAAATAGAAAAAATAAATAATAAATTTCAAATTTTAACATAACATTCATAGATTTAATGATTTAGTAGGAAAATAAGTAATATAGAACATTACTAATGTAAAAACATGATTTTGATAAAAATAAAATAAAATTAATTTATATAAAATATGTGTGAAAATGAAATGAAACATGATCCACATAAAATTTCCACACACTTAATCAATTGTATTCTTGAGAAATTCAATGCATTTAATTTATTTAAAAATACTTTTAAAAACTAAATGACCATATTTACTAAGTTATAAATTACCCAAAATTAAAGGAAATAAAAAATACCTATAGTTCTTGAAAAAATAACACCTTGTATGTGAATGTTACTCACTATCTCATCTCTATTTCAACACGGGTTCCAGTTATAGGAGTGAGACATGTTAGCTAATGGTGGAAATCAAATTTTAACAAGAGACAATATAATTAATCATTTTATCCTAGGTTTCACAAGTTGAAGATCTATTTTTTCATTAATTAATTGATTCAAATCAAATAGTTATTATATAAGTCAAATATACCTTTCTTCATTTGGATTCAAAATCCCCCTCACCTAAATGAGCGTATTTTGACAAGGCTATTTATTTAATTTTTCCTGGCCAGATTTCTTGTGCATAACACTGTTCAAAGAACTTGTTGAATTTAAAAATTTATTTTATTTAAATACCAAAATGCACTCAGTGCCCTTATCTTAGAGACTCATCGTTGGATCTCATTTTTCCATTTTACTCCATATTTAAAGGACATATATTATTATCATTTGGGTTTTCTCCCTAAATTGTTTTTTCATAAAGAGATAATCCCCTATGTTCAAGTTTAAATTTATAATTTTCTTAAGTTATAGTATAAATTACACAAATATATCTCCCATCAAAATCTCTTTCTTAGAACCTAAAGTGAACACCCACAAAAATATTTGGGAAAAAACACTACAGAATCATGCAATTATAGAAAAATTAGACTCCTTGAAACCCCTCAATATAGAATGCAATTATCACATGAGTAGTGTAACATCCTGACCTAAACCACCAGGTCTGATATAGAATAGCATAGGACTTCATGCATGCCTCTCTATACAAAAGAGGTTGTTGACTATAAGAGAGGGTCTATATACATCAGTGGTGAGACTATACCCATCGTATCACATCATGAGACTGATAAATAATAACATCAATATATAAATAAAAAAATAAATAGAGTACATGAGGAAAACTGAAGATGAAATACATTAATATATAATCATAACAAAACAAGGATCCTAGGAACAAGTAAGAAAAGAAAATAAAGGAATTAACGGATGTCTTACCCGAACTCCATTAAACCAGGACAACATCATCCCACTCCACCAGCTCAACCTTCCATCATAAGTCTCTTTCCCTTTTCTGG